>NW_010583021.1:140404-182178 GCF_000705375.1 Tinamus guttatus | reverse complement strand
CCTGCTGATAAGGCAGGGCTGTAGTTTTTAAATCAATTATTTTTAGTTGTGTTTGTGTAAATAGATGGTATATGTTTCTGCACAAAATCAATTTGCTTTTTGGCTTTAGTGTGTTTCTATTGCTGCATGTTATTCCAGATAATCAGTACATGTTTTACAAGAGAATAGGAGCAATTGATTTTCACTGTTTGCTTCTCTCAGACTGTTCTCTTAAGTCTCTTTCTGGAGCATTAGTAAATACAAGTCAAAATAACAAATCGGACATTTTCTTTGGAAGCCTGTAGCAGGTTGTAAGTTTTGAATCTAGACTTTTGTTTCTGATGTACAATGGCAACATTAGGAAAAAACCATATTGTTATGTGTTTTTAATCGATAATTCATGAGTGTTGATTGTTTTTGATGGTGCTGATGCTTTCGAAAAGTTAAATTACATTTCTGGTATTTCACCAACACCTTGTATAGACAATAAAATGTTCACTACAACTACCAGTGCTTTCCACGGGTATGCATGCTTTTAATTATCCTGATTTTTATCTCCTGGTCAGGTAATTTCTATGGTACTCCAAAGCCTCCAGCAGAGCCCAGTCCCTTTCAGCCTGATCCAGTGGATCAAGTTCTTTTTGACAATGATTTTGACACTGAATCACAGAGGAAAAGAACCACATCAGTCAGCAAAATGCAAAGGATTGACAGTTCTCTTCCTGAAGAAGAGGAAGAGGAGGAAAAGGAAGCCGTAAATGGCAGTGGAGGGATAGGTTAGTTGACAAGGGGAGAAATTCTGTGAAGTATTTTATGAATGAATAACTAGCATTCGTGCTTGTTTGAACTGCTCCATTTATTATGATGAAGTTTGAAGATGATTTTCTATTCAGATAAGATTTTGAATGTGTTCAAAACTCCATTTTGAAATCATGTTTAAAAGAAACAGCTGTTTTCCCAGCCAGATGTTCAATTGCATCATAAAATGTACTGGTCATTTGAGAACATGTAGTGCCAATTACATGAAGACGAAGGAAAAAATTATCCACTCTGCAAGAGGAATCCCTTTGCAGAGTATAATTCATGTACATTTTATTTAATACAAACAATACAAAGCTAATTCTATTTGGAAAGGGAAAAGCAGAATTCAATGTTCATGTTAGCTTTTAAAAGTTTGTAGTTTAAAAAAAAAGGTGGAAAAATATACTTCAGATAAATGGGTATGTTCAGATAAATGGGTAAGAGAGAGGTTCTTAATGAGAAACAACACAAACATCTGATAAATAGTAACACTTTCCCTAAACAACTGCAGAAAACAAAGAAAAACATTCCGATCCTTCTGACTGGATGAAACCTGTGCCCAGTTACAACCAGACAAGCAGCTCCATGGATTTCAGAAACTATTTGTCAAGGGATGAGACCCTGGAACCTCTACCCAAGAACTGGGAAATGGCCTACACAGACACGGGCATGATCTACTTCATAGAGTGAGTAGCCTGACGTGTCCTGGGGCATTACTAGATGATCTCAAGGTCCCTTCCAACCTCAACCATTTGGTGATTCTGTGATTTTTGTTTCTCGTTTCATCTATGACCTAATTTCTGCATAGCAATTATTTTGCTAATATGTCTCCCAGAAGATGGTTAATTTCAGATTTCAAACCTCTTCACTGTATTCTCATCTAAGCAACTGTTACTACTCTTTATTCATGGTTGTCATGTACTGTACAGAGGACTTCAATATTATGTTTTCTTGTGTGCTGTTGTCATCTGTATAATCCATACAATATATTTTTGATGTTTTTTTTCGAAACCACGACACAGGAAAACATGATTCTATGTGCAAAGTCAGTTTGTTTAGAGAGTGTTACAAAATGCAAAGCTGGGTGGATGTTGCTTGGTAAGGTATAGCATCATATAAACTTTAACTGTATGAAATTTCTCAGAAATATGAGAATTTGCTAATTTCTTCTTTTCATGTGCTCTTTGGCTTGGAGTATATGTTTAAAAATATCAACATCACAGTTGAAAGCCCGAGATAGGAAAGCAGTTCATATGTGCAAATGTGAGATAGCCTCTTTTATGAATGCTAAGGCAAAAAACCCCAAATCCTATCGAAGGGCAAGTAGAAGGTGTTTTGCTGTTGGCGTTGGAGTTTCCTTTGAGGTAGAAACAGCTGATATTCCCACAAATGGTTTTGCGTGCAGCAGAGAGCGTTTCTCCTCACGCGTATGCTGCGGAGTCTCCAGCGTGCTCGTATTTTGAGCACCATGATTGCCTTTTTAGCATTTTGTGACGTGGCTGAGGTGCAAGGAAAGGTTACATTGTCTAAAGGCTACAGTTTGCCTGTGGTAAGAAATACTTAGAAGTTTAGAAGTGCAATAGAGTTTCCTCAGTTGAAGGGAATTCTCTTTTTTCAACGCTCTGTGTTTTGTTCCACAGCCATAACACCAAGACAACTACGTGGCTTGATCCTCGGCTCTGCAAGAAAGCCAAAGCTCCTGAAGACTGTGAAGATGGAGGTGAGATATTCAGAAATCAGTTGTTTCCCTTTAAGTCTCATAAGTGTCTGATTTCATTGCAGTTGGATTAATGCTGAGATGGGAGCTTCTTCCTGAAACACGTGACTCTCTGGAGTGAACAGTGTAGTGCTGAGTGTCCATCATTTAGTGATAATACGAAGTTAGACTGGAAAATACCATAGCATCATTCTCCTGGGGTGGAGGAATTTGATTGAATTGTGGATATATCTACATTGCCGAGAAGAGAATGACTATTTTGTTCTACATTAACACTGCTGAGGAGAAATCTGGATATATTAGTGAAGATCTCACTGGAAATTGTTGTGAGGATGGGATACAACAGCAGGGAAAAGTCCATAAGTACTGAAATATACAAATAATGAAAGAAAATATGGCATAATACATCTAATAATACATAGTGCATGTGATACAATACATGAATATGTAAGTAAAGAGAGCAATCTGACTCCCTTCAATCTTCATCCCATTACTTACAGGTCAGATTCATAGTCAGTGTGTTTGTGATTGGCTTACAGGCAATTCCAGCAACCATTTTCTACATAGTCATGCAATTTAGTCAGCTAAAAAAAAAAAAAAGTAAGAAATAACTCCGTCTCCTGCAAACATCTGATATGTTGCAAAAGCTGAGGCTCACTCAAAATAGTCTATCATCTTTCTAAATTGCACAGCCTAACAATCGTGTATTCATAATGAAGCCAGCTGGAGCAACTGCCTCATTCTGCTGCTTATTAAACAGATGTACAGCTCGCCACAGGATAAAAAGGGCACTTTTAGTAGACGAATGCAGGATATCCAAATGAACAACGTTTAAATGAATAGTCTCGCTGGGTCTCTTGTCAAATTATGTGGAATGGTGCTAATATTAATAATTGGTAACATGCTTTTATGTGCTAGGAAATTTGCTCTTGCCTTCAAACTTAGAGCAGCCTCAAACAAGATTACGTAGAAATTTTTGCCTTCCCAATGTCTAGATAGCTAACTTATCTGTTCTAGTATTTAAATTTCCATGGCAAGGTAATAAGAATAGTTATGCTATTGGACCTCTATATAAACCACTTATCACCTTCAGTCAATAATGTGCTCCTGGGCACCATCATACTCGAATGTGAATTCATCACAGAAAGCAGCTTTCTGAACTTTGCAGTCGGTTGAAATGTCTGCAAGTTTTTGTAGCACTGGTTTTATTTTACATAAATCTGTTTTACCTTAGACCCCTAATTTAGGGATGTCTAAAAGACTGAGTACTACTCACTGTAAGCTATCTTGCTCAGGGCTGCGAGGGCAGTCAAACAGTGACTGCACAGAACTGCATTTAGTCTTCTCAGCAGGACATGCTAGTGCTGAATTTAATGCTGTCAGACCTAAAGAAGTACTAGCTAGTTTGGCTATGTCTGAACTGTATTGTGAATATCAGAACAATCACACAGTAAAAGAGCCTCCCGTGATGGGGACCATCTTCTTATTCATCACTTCTGCCTGTTATACGTCTGACTAACAGCTTTTAGAGTTGACTGAATGCTGGAATGTTGTCAGAATGCAGTGAAATATGCTGGTGTTATTGGGAGAATGAATAAAGGTGGCATTAATCCTGCTGGGTGGTCTTAAATTCAAGCTGAAAAATGAAATGGAGACATATGATGTTTCAAGTTTGGGATGGATGTAGTAAGGTGTTTATAGTCCTTTTTTTGTGCTGTATTTGGGAACACAGGCGTTTTTCCTTCTCCCTTTGTATGTTTTTCATGTCTAAGCAGGTTAGTTTGCACCTTATTTATTATATGTTTAAAGCGGCATAATTCCATTAAATGTAAATTTTCCCCATCCACTAAAACAAGAACAATGAGCTAAAGGTATAGGGCTTCAGATTCCCTGCAGCAGGCTAAAAGCTTTTTATTTAGAAAGACCAGCCTCAAACAAATGAAGGAAAGAAAAAAGGCATATGTATTCTCTATTTTTTCCCTTAAGTCTGTAATTTGTGATTCCTTCATAAGAACTCTGATATTTGCAGATGTCTTACCACTATAATGGAGACCTTTTTTTTTCCTGACTGTAGAACTTCCTTATGGATGGGAAAAAATAGAAGACCCTCAATATGGAACATACTATGTTGAGTAAGTAGTAACTGTTGACTTCAGCAGAAAATAAGGAAGCAGTTCATATGCAGTATGTATAGATTGTAATGCAGTATAAGTGCTAAACGTACTCAGTAGAAATAAGCTTTCCTTGTTCACATTAATTACTGTGATTGCTACTTGCTTTTCATCCCCATAAGAGAAATACCCTCAAATAACTCAGGTCACAGTAGGGGTATATGAGATAATAAGAAGCAGTATTTGAGGTGTGTTTTTTGTGGTTGTCTTTCCTGTGAAGTAGACTTTCTTACGATGTTGTTCTTTCTTGTATGTTTACAGCCATATTAACCAGAAAACTCAGTTTGAAAACCCAGTGTTGGAAGCCAAAAGAAAAAAACAGCTAGGACAAACTGATGTTGGCCCTTCAAAATCAGGTATCACTTAATATTATGTTCTTTGTTATTGATATCTATAGGTAAACAATGAAAAATAGCCCAGAAATTTAAGATTTTGATGAGTATCAATTTGAGTATCAGTTCAAGTAAGTCTTGCTTTTTTCCCAGTAGTTGTAAATATTCTAGTTAGTGTTTGTTAGTTAGCGATGCTCTGAGGTTTGGTCCTTAGCCTTTCTGGTCCTCCTCTCTCTGATTATCTGTATTCGTGTCTGCAGTCACCACCAGCTGGGGAGTTAATGGCCACCTCCTAGCAGCGTTGTTGATGGTGGGTTGTTTTGAATCTTGCCATTCACAGGAGCAGAGAAGTCTCTCTTCACTAGAGATCCAGCCCAGCTTACTGGAGCCCTCATACGGACATCCCTGAAGAAAAGTACAATGGGATTTGGCTTTACGATCATCGGAGGGGACCGACCTGATGAGTTTCTGCAGGTGAAGAATGTGTTAAAAGATGGTCCTGCTGCACAGGATGGGAAAATTGCCCCAGGTAAAGTGGTATTTCTCTGAACTTTGAGTTGCCTTCTAATTAACAAATGCTGTATGTGCAAAGTGCATAATGAACATTATAATTATGAAATAAGGTTTCAGGATCTGAAACTACTTCCTCTTCATACTGGAAATACATCTTTAACCATGTAGAGTGTCAGTATAGGGACACAGAATATGCGTGGGCATGTCCCAAGTTATAGCCAGTCCCAAAATAATTATAAGAAAAACAAAAAAAATCCGATTTATTCTGGATTGAGTTTAGAAGACAGTACAATATGAATTAAAGCATAAGACATCTGCTTGCAGTAATGCGCATGCACTGTTTTATCTTTTGTGGCTGCATAATATCATTTATTAAATCTGCTGCAGATTAAACTTTATATATTTAGCACACTGTGTTCTGGATTGAAATATAATAAACACAAAGAGGAAATCCGTTAGGCTTTTTTTTGGCAAAAGACTGCTAAGAGGTAATAGTACAACCCCCATTCATTATTTTTAAGGATGTACAACAATTTTCTCCAGTTAGGAATTTATTCTAAGCCTCAGAATGTTTCAGAGGTTTGGGTAGCTTTATTTGTGAGTTTGATGCTTTGAATTTCCTTTTGTAACAGGTGATGTAATTGTCGACATAAATGGAAATTGTGTCCTTGGCCATACCCATGCAGATGTTGTCCAGATGTTTCAACTAGTTCCTGTGAACCAATATGCGACCATGACTTTGTGTCGTGGTTACCCTCTTCCTGAGGACAATGAAGACTCTGTTGTAGATATAGTGACAGCTACACCTCTTATCAATGGACCGCCTGTGGCCAAAGGAGATGTTTGCATGCCCAGTCAAGAGTTAATACCAGGCACAGTTGTACTGGACCAGAACGGAAAGCCAGGCCCTATGTTAGTCAACGGTCGTCTGAACGGCCCTTCCGTGGACACAAACGAGCAGAGAGTCTCTGTGGCATCTTCAGGAGGATCTCAAGCAGAGCTGGTCACCATTCCTCTCGTCAAAGGTCCTAAAGGCTTTGGGTTTGCCATTGCAGACAGTCCTACAGGACAGAAGGTGAAAATGATTTTAGACAGCCAGTGGTGCCAAGGCCTTCAGAAAGGAGATGTAATCAAAGAGATTTGTCATCAGAACGTACAGAACTTGACACATCTGCAGGTGGTAGAGGTGCTGAAGCAATTTCCAGTAGGAACAGAGGTGCCACTGCTTATCTTAAGAGGAGGTATGTATGTAACATTTGCATTTCTCGTATGCAGTTCTAAGCTCTTTAAAACACCTTTTGCAGTGTGATGGGTGAATTATGTGCAGCTTCTAAAATTAAATAGCAGCTTATTATGTCTCTAAGCTATCATACTCTAAGTTTAATTTACACCCTTGGGTATTTGGGGTTGAGAACATGAAGCTAGTTTTGTTTTTGCAAAAATGTTTTGAGATGCTTATGCACAGTCTCTTCCAAATCTCTGGGATGAGTTAAAGAAAAAATGCAGTCTCTACTGTAAAGCAAGCAGCCTGGTGGCTGGGGGGTTTGAGGCTTTGCAAATGTATTCCAGGAACCTTGGCTGCAATGGGCAGGTGATCACAAGCAGCAGGACGAAGCATCAGCCTCAGGGTGGAACTGATGACTAGCTTGAGACATTCTCTGAATGATGGTTTTGGTCAACTGGATGTTTGCTTTGCATTTTAGAAGAACAGTGAATGACCAGTCATCAGTTTCAACCCAAGGGGAGCTGATTATACTGGTTTAACGCTGTTATGGTAGTGATGATCTGGTATTTCAAATTTCATTCTGTTTAACATTTTCTTCTTTTTCCTTTAGGTCCTCCTTCACCTACTAAAACTGCCAAAGTGGTGAGTATTAATGATGCATTTATCTTCATTTCTGATGGAGGAATTACAAGTTTTTTTGGTTGTAAAACAGACTCAAAAGTATGCTTTGATTAATGTAGAAGTTCTTCTATAGTCATGTGAGGTTTTTTGAATTGTTCAATGGTGATGATGAATTACTCTTTTCTTACTGCTGAGATATGAAAAATGCAGCAAAGGTCTTGATTATACGTGTAGTATTGTTAATTTGCTGTGGTTGTAAGTATGACATTGCTGTGACAATTTTCTCATGATTCCCTTTCTGTCACTGTGCTTGAAATTGCTACTAGTAGAAATATGTGACTTGATATTTCTCTGTGTGCATACTTTGAATTGCTTTTGTCACCTCATCTCTGGATTTTAGTTCCTGTGATAATCTGCAAGAATAATTTGGCAGAACCATCTCTGTTTAGCTGGCACGAATTAATTGTCTAAGTAATTGCTGTCAGAATACTCATTGAAGAGGAAACAAAATACAGCATCTCATTTTTTGCTTTGCTAATTACCTGTATCCTGTATTAAAGTAAAAATGGAATTTCTAAAGGATGCTTAAGATACTTTGATGTTTCTCAATCCTGACATAAAATTAATGAACTGGTTAGTAGCTCCCTTCTTAAAATGCTTCCTTATTTCTGAATGCATATGTTGAAAAAAATCTCTACATAGTTATATATCTCTTGTTTGATGTTCATTATTCTTGAAAGTCTGATCCATTGGGATATCTTTGATATATATTAGCTCTGTAAAGAGTATTTGGGATTAATAAAACACACAGAGATTTAATAATATTCACAGTAACATATATTTTTGTCATGAACTCTTCTCTTAAGTCACTGCCCACCTCAAGAACAGATATGTTTCTTTAAGAATATTTCTTGTACACCAGAAATTATTTAGTTTTAGGAAAGCCCCGTTACCTGCTGCGCAAGTACTAAAGTCCTATCCTGGCAGTCTGAGCACACAAGTTCACTATGCTTAAAACAGACTGCACTCTATAAAATGGGTAGGTTTGGTTCCTTGTGAGAATACAGCGGTCTAAACCAAATAAATCACGGCATAAATCTGTTTAGTTTGAGAACACGAGTGTTGTCAGCAGAGCTCCTACTTCAGTGCACTCTGTGCAGGCATGCTAAAAATACTTATGACTTAGGGTCTCGCATTCTAGCAGACACGTGAGAGCAACTTTCCCACAGAGCACTCAATGTTCAGTGGCATTAAACAGCCTGGCAAACTAACTCAGTCAAAAAGGGCAAGGTCTTATGTTTATAAACATACAAGAAGTGTCAAACTACTAAATGCCTTGGGGGAATTTTCTTCCAGCCTTCTTAAAAGGGCATCTAAGTCTCTTCTAATTGTGTTTTTGTTTAGCATGCACAGACGCATGCAGACTGCCATGCTCCAGTTTTCCAGTTTGGGTTTCAACCCAGAATCAATATTTAAAATTACTTCAGTGCATAAACCATTGGGAATTAGGATGGGAGGCTACAAGGATACTTAGTGTCCTTCTTGAAATAGTATTAGAATGCTGCGGAAACATCATAACAGAAAAATACAAATACCGTGTTTTTTTTTTTTCCTGATTGCATGTATGCCTAGTAATACTCCATTGTATTCCTCCTGTTCACTACTTTATAATGTTGACCTGATATTGAAGATACCTCATGTTTCTTCTGTTGTTTTGATATAATTCAGCAGCTTGAAATTGGGAGGAGGCAGTTGCATGCTGAGCTGCTAGCACCCTGTAATAAACAGAAATTAATTGCAAGCAAGAGCATGATTCAGCTTGCAATCATGAGGAATCACAGAGGTTTGTCTGTGAGCATCAGTCCCTGGACTAACTTTCTAAGCCCAGACTTCAGTAGAGTTTCAGGACACATCTGGAAGCCTTTATCAGTCTGGTCAGACACCTACTGTGAACACAGCTTATGTATTGGAAAAACTAGGGGAAACGGTGCCCTTATTCTCTTGGTTTGCTGTGCATTTTGACTGATGTTTGTTGCCTTTGCAGGCATGTGTAAACAAGCGCAGTTACTGCTTTTCGTTTAATATGGATCTTGTGGGAATGGGGGGTCTGTTTCAGAAAGATAAACAAGACAATTCAGGGAGTCTAGAAGCTCTCAGCGATCCCATCCCACAGCCTATGCCTTTTCCACCCGCTGCTGTAAGATCAGGCTCTCCTAAGCTAGACCCTTCAGAAGTCTACTTGAAGTCTAAGACTATATATGAGGACAAGCGTGAGTATATCAACTTCAACTTAGAATTGTTAAATTATGAAATAATGCTTCCTGTATGTCATAAATGTGGTAAAACTACTGTGCCTTTCATCTTAGCCATTTATTTTGTGTATATACAGCATTTTGAGGAATGTCTAATTCATACAGAAATTTAAAAAAACTGGAACCTCCTAAAGAAAGTTTTGCTTTCCCCTTTAGCCTTGCTAAAATACCTATTTGTTCTTTTCCGGTTACTGCTGCAGGTCTTTAACCTTGTGAATGTTCAAGGCACGCTTGGGAAGAACACTGTATGATGTGGCATATACAGCTGCATTGGAAATTATAGCTCAGCACCTCATTTATAACATTATCTGGTTTTACTAACAAAGATACCCAACCAGTCAGTGAAAACAAGTACCTATTGTGTAAAGCTACTGACTCATTGTATCGGATGTACCGTGGGATAAACAAAAACCTTTTGTTGCGCCAAGAGTGTCAGCCAAACCTGTTCCATAAATATCCTGGAAATGCTGCTGGGAAAGCTACTCCCTGATATGAGTAATCAATAATAGGGGCTACCTCGCTAAAACAGCGGGCTGATGTTACAGCAAGGGAGGTAAAAAGGGACATTGTAATGACTGCTTTGCAAGTTCACTTACACAAGACCCCATCAGCAAATGAGATGTTCCTTCTAAATGTGTGATCATCAGCCAGCGTATCCTCCTGTGCATATTCCAACATATTCCCCAAACATATTTGTGATTAAATGGTTAATTACAGAAATGGGGTAATGTTCTAAGATTGTTTCCTGACCAGAAAGTTCTGAACAGGTTCACTTTGTGGACCTGATAAAAGCAACTTCCTCTTCCAAAACAGATTGTTTGAGAGACATGGACTATTTTAGCATCATCTGTACTTAGGTGAAATTTAAATGATGTCAGTATATCTGAACAGAGCCAGATATTCTCCTGAGTAACATTTATTAGCCAGGAATAAATGTTATAAGAAGTAGAAAATAAAGTCTGTTTTGCTGACATTGACATAGCTGTATTAAAGAATTCCAGTGCTTATATAAGTCCTTTCATAGTGTTGCAAGCACAGGTTTTAGTGATAGGCTAGAAGAGGCTGATGGTGTTTTCTGAAGAACCCTTTGTTAATATTTTAATTGAGTTTTGCTGCAGATAGACTTATGTAAATGGCTCCATAGCAAGACTGTACAGACAGTTTAAAAAATACTGTTTGCAACAAAGTCATTAAGGACTAACATTGGAGATCAGAGAAAAAGAAAACTAAGCAAACTTGACATGTCAAATAATTTGGTATGCCAAAAATCAGTTACTCTAGCTACACTGGAATACAGTAGGGAATTTGTGTGTTGTATTTAGTAAGAGGTCATGAAAAAAGGAAGTTGCACCAATTTGCCACAATATGACAATTCTAATTCTTCAAGCTCTAAGGTGCTCTGATTATCAAATTTCTGAAATAAGCCTCATAATTTCAGTGTTTCTAGAATATAGTTCTGAACCATATTACAGTCTGGATTTTATTCCAAGGCTGCATATGAAAGCAGCTCTGTTTTATCCTGTGACCTTCGTTAAACTATCCTTTATTTTTTCAGCTTTTTCTTGAAAAAGCTTTTTTCATACTTGTTTTGTTTTAGCTCCAAACACAAGAGATTTGGATGTTTTCCTGCGGAAACAAGAGTCAGGCTTTGGTTTCCGGGTGCTTGGAGGCGATGGCCCAGATCAACCAGTAAGTGAAGTTGTTTACAGTTGCCCACGTATTATCTTACAGTACTCCTCTTAGAATGACCCTGCTCTATCATTCTCATTTCTCTCCCGTTCTAACTGATTCAGGAATGTTACTGTCAGAATAACTAATTGTAGTACTTAGTACTTGCTTTTGGTGTTCTTTGCATGCTGTTTTGCTTTAGACAGCAAAGACCGTTAGCTTCATGTCCAGCATCAAACCTTCTTGGGGGCCAGAAATGGCCCTGCTCATAACCCAAGCACTGCAAAAGGTGATTTTAGTCTCTGTAATCATTTTGAGTGTCTGTGAGAAACCAAGAGTTAAAGAGCTGAAGCGTGGGTTTAGGTTTTGTTATAAGCTGTATGACAGCAGACAAAGGAAATACCTTTAACTAAGCACAGATTTTAAGCTCCTGTCCCATTCAAATGAAAGGAAGAAAATGGCGATGTGGAGAGGGCTGCGCTGCCATTCAGAGGGACCTAGACAAGTTGGAGAGTTGGGCAGAGAGGAACCTCATGAGGTTCAACAAGGACAAGTGCAGGGTCCTGCACCTGAGAGGAATAACCCCAGGCACCAGCACAGATTAGGGGCTGACCTGCTGGAAAGCAGTTGCGTGGAGAGGGATTGGAGAGTCCTAGTTGAAAACAAGTTAGCCATGAGGCAGCAATGTGCCCTCATGGCTAAGAAGGCCAACAGGATCCTGGCTGCAGCAGGAGGAGCGTTGCCAGCGGGCCAGGAAGGGGATCCTGCCCCTCTGCTCAGCCCTGGGGAGGCACCTGGAGCATCGGGGGCAGCTCTGGGCTCCCCAGGACAAGAGGGACGTGGAGCTGCTAGAGAGGGACCAGCGCAGGGCCACGAAGATGCTGAAGGGCCTGGAGCAGCCGTCGTGTGAGGAAAGACTGAGCGAGCTGGGCCTGGTTAGCCTGGAGAAGAGAAGATTGAGAGGAGATCTGATCAATATGTATAAATACCTGAGGCGAGAATGCAGGGAGGATGAGGCCAAACTCTTCCTGGTGGTGGCCAGTGAAAGGACAAGGGGTCGTGGGTACAAGTTGAAACCCAGGCAGTTCCACCTCCATATGAGGAAGAACTTCTTTCCTGTGCGGGTGCCAGAGCCCTGGGACAGGCTGCCCAGAGAGGCTGTGGAGGCTCCTGCTCTGGAGATCTCCAACCCGTCTGGTGCCACCCTGTGCCCCTGCTCTGGGTGTCCCTGCTGGAGCAGAGTTGGACTGGATGATCTCTAGGGGTCCCTTCCAACCTCAACCATTCTGTGATTCTGTGAAAATGGCTAGTTACCTTTCTTTCCTTTCCTTTTCGTGGTTGACTTCAGTCCAAAACAAAAATGTTCACTTTCTATTTGTCTAGATTCTATTTTTTTGGCAATAATAATATTCCATGAAGCATGTAATACTGATCTATGTTTCTGTAATTGTTGCTATATCTTGAGAATGATGTGAAGGATAGTGTTGGCACTAAGCCTTTGCATGTTGTACTGCCAGTCCTGTTAGAGTCTTGGCTCAGATGATGTCTCTGCTTGAGATTCTTGTGAAAGAATGTCAAAGATGAGGCAGAATGGTAAATGTTTTGTGGAAAGTCCTGGATAGTCCATTCTTGTTATGGTGGGCTTTAAGAGGAATCTGCTATATTTCATAAAAGGCCAAAAAATTTCCTTGGAAGGAAGTTAAAGATATACTATATCATCAGGGAATATTTCATTAACTATCAAGTTAAGAGGAAAAGCTTTTGGACTAGATATGCCGGTAGATTGTTTTCTGATTACAATTGTAGGAAAATTTATCTTTTCCCATTAGCAGCTGTGATTCAATGCCTGAGTTTTTCAAATATGCAGTTGAATAAAAGGAAGAGCAGCATTTCTCTTGGGGAAGAAAAAGCAGTTTTCCTTACGTTGCACTTTATAGCATTTATTGTCTTTTTGTTTCTATAACAATAGCTGTTAGTAGGTGTCAAGCTAATGTCATGAAATTGCTGTGTACAGATGACCTGCTGTCTAATGCTTAACCTCAGACAGCTATTGACAGTAATTGTTTTTAATCTTTCATTTAACCTGAATGTGATCGTAGCATATAAACTAGAGTATGTTATTCTCCTCTGTGTCCCATTTACCTGGCACTTTATGGGATGTGGTAGGCCAAATTGATATAGGGAATGTAACTCTTTGAATTCTTTGCATAGCTCTTGATAGTTAGACACTAAAAAACATAAAGCATGGAGCTGTCTCGGTATCTTTTCACAGGTGAAGCTGGTTTCTATCCAAAGCTTTTGCTTTTGCCCCAGACACTCTGGACTTGTCATGTCTCATAAGATAAGGATGCTTCCAGAATTCATTGAAAAGCTCTGAGTTATTTATTGGATGCTTTGAGCCCCAAATTGTATCCATTCAGCTGGCACAGACTATGCTCACTGGCTATGTTTCTGCTAGAATATGATAAACAGATTCTTTAAAAATATCCTTCCGAAAGCGCTTTTCTATCTGGATTTGTATAGATTGGCAGCATTAAGTATTTTGATATGCTCTTATTTTACAGTTCAAACCCCCCACTGACTGTGCTTTATTGATAGATTTATATTGGAGCCATAATCCCATTGGGAGCAGCAGAAAAAGACGGCAGGCTTCGAGCTGCTGATGAACTGATGTGCATTGATGGAGTGCCTGTTAAAGGGAAATCACACAAACAAGTTTTGGACTTAATGACCAGCGCTGCACGAAATGGTCAAGTGCTGCTCACAGTCCGGAGGAAGATCTTCTTTGGTGGTACGTGTCTGTCAGGAGGGTGCACTGTAAGAAATGGAGCCTGGCTAAAGGAATACCTCCATTTTCGTAATCATTTCAACTAAAACTGCACTGAAACATATCAATTATTGCAGTAGAACAGAATGACTTCTGAGATTAAAGACTGTCATCTGTAATTTTGAGTAAGTGGAGAAAAGCAGAATTTAATAAGCTGATCCTTTTGATGCTTGCTAGCTTGCACTGCTTGCACAAGTAGGACTCTGAAAGTTAGGACGAGGCTGATGTTTTCCTTTTTGCAGATGTTTTAGAACAGCTGCTTGTGCTGTGTAAATGGAGTAATAACACTCATTGTTATTGCCCACTGCTTTCCCAAGCAGGCACTATTTCTTCATCCTGGTGCTAATACTGCTGTGTACAGTTTTGTTGTAGTTGCCTATTAAAACAGCAATATATTTTTTTCTCATTTGTTGTCCTGTAAGGAGAAAAGCAACCAGAGGAGGAAGAGTCACAGTCTATCTCAGGCCCAAATGGGTCTCCCCGACTGAATAGGTTGGAGTTTGCAAGCCAGCAGTCCTCAGAGGTCTATGATGTCCGTCTACAGCGAAAGGAAAATGAAGGATTTGGCTTCGTCATTCTCACCTCAAAAAATAAACCTCCACCTGGCGGTAAGTGCTATATTCAGCCCAGTGTTGTCAGTACCTGGCTTCACTGGTGGCTGGTATTTTTAGCGTGACGCTTCTACCAAAGCTGCTGTTGTCTTTAGCAGGTGGGCTTAGGCATGCTTGTGGGTTCTTCAGTGATCTTCCCTTCCCCAGGCTGTGGTTAGGTTACATATACAGCAGTCTGTGCATGTTTGGTCTTGTTTCATTGACAATACTCTCATAATTCAAACAACTGAAGTTTAGTCTGTTTTGTTTCATGTTTATGACCTTTTTTTTTACCCAACTGTGGCATAAGTGAAGAGCAGGGAGAAAATAAATCATACTCAACCAGTCCATACATGGGAGTGTGAAGCATTTGTGCCAGATTATTCTTCAGGACATGGACAGTTTTCAGGCTGTGCTAATGTGGTAGATTTTGTACACTTCATTAATTCATAGGCATTTTAATGCAAATATAGCTTCAATTTTATTATTGTCAGGAAGACAGGGTGTTTGCCTCAAAATATCCTCAAAGTGAGAGGTATCACAACCTTGTATTACAATTCTTATATATGGATTTGTCTTCAGGCATAGTTGAAAAGATAAACAGCAAAATAACTGAGGTTAAAAGCAAAAATGAAAAGATACGATGTGAGCAGAAACAAATAAGAGAAGCTGCGTGCAGGAAGCCCTGGAATCCAACACAATTAATGGACAGATTCGTGACCCTCTACACGAGCAGTTTTGTTCTGTGTAATCAAATGCATTTTGTATTCTATGTGCTGATAGCTGCTAGTTATATAGCAGTGCCAAGTATAAACTGAACATTTTCTGCATGAGTTGATGAGTAGGATCATCCTGTTGAGATTTGTTCCCTTTGTCCATTGAGTTAGTTATCTGTGTCAGCCCTTAAAATCCAAACCAGCTCAGTGAATTCACCCACAAACTCACTCAGTTCATTGCCATTAAAACATGGGTAGTTCATTTACCCCATTCATATAGTTCATATAGTTGCTTGGTGTAAATCACCTTTCCGAACCTCCTCAAGTGGTCCATGGTACAATGATGGTTTGTGTGTCTTTTTTTGAACTCGGCCACTTTCTTCTGCTCCTCCATTTCACGCGGAGCTGCTGAGCTTTTCATAAGAGCAGTTCCCATGGTAACAGCTGGGCCTGGCCCTGTCACCCTCTGATGCTGTGAAAATTGTGTCCTGTGTTAGAATCACTGTAGGCTGCTGTTGTGTTGTCTAGGCAGTTGGATATTAATAAAAATAATACAAGCAGAACTGATGTAGACAACATTTTTGTCAGGGAATCTGCGCAAATCTATGTTAGATTGATACTATTATTGGAAATAGTAGAAGTTAATTGAAACCCATTTCAGGACTGAAATATAAGCACTGTGATCCTGGGCTGTTTCTAACACACAGGAATAGCAGACAGGTAAGCTGATGTGCTGGGTGCTGAACTTTTTGTCTCAGTTTAAAATGAAGCGGCTGCGTTCCTGTAAAGCTGGGCTGTTTTAAAGCAAATAATCAGCAGTTGTGAGTCTGCAACCCTGTTTTTCTCTTCACAGTTGGTTCTTAGGTTTAGATTATACTAAAAAAACACTCTTTTAAGGGAAGTGTAATTAAAAATTAAACTCATGGTAAATGCTAGAAGACTTTAATGGCTGTTCTTGTCCAGTAAATGCTCTGTGTGTTGCCTCATTAAAATAAACCTTGATGTTTTTTTCATCTTGGGTGATGATCTCAGCTGATGTCTCTTTCTGAAAGTGCTTCAGATTTGCTGTCATGGTTTTGAAATACTTGCTGATAATCTTGAAAAATGCATAACATTCCTTGTCAATTTGGTCTCTCAAAAGGAGGAAGCATGTTTGGGAGAGCAGGGACTAAAAAAACTTAATAAGCCAGGTACATGTCAAAACCACTCCAGGCTCAGGCTTTGTTGGATATCCAAACAGGTTTTTACAGGCAGGAACAGGAAGAGCACTCATGAAGAGTACAGAGGGGTGAGTCAAGTGACAGTGCTGCTTGGAAATGGAGTTGCTAAGAAGCCTGCACGGTGGGCAGAAGAGCCCTGGTGAGGTTCTGTAAGGACTGGAACATTTTGCTGTGCTTTAGGGACTCAGATGAGTGAAAGGTTGCTGTAGATGTATAGGAACACAGACTGATGTGCTTTGATTTAGTTCAATGCCTTTAGTATCAGGTGCAAACAGCACAGTGAGCTGCTCTTGCTTTTGCCCTAGGTTGTAGTGTGCTTGTCCCATGGTAACAGCTCCTCTCTGACTGGGGACAGCTCTTGGATCTTCAGACCCAAGCACTGGACAGCTCTTAGCTAGCAGAATGTGGACTCTTCCCTTGGCATCAGGGTTCAGCACCTTTGAACTGGAGCAACATATATGGGAGGGACACTGAGGTGGTTCCACCTTATTATTATCTTCAAGTCACTAATCCTAGGATAAGGTTAACACTACTAACATGTTTAAGAGTCTTCAAAATGCCTAGAGCCATAGGATGGATCAAGTGTCAGGAAGAGGGGGGCACTCCTGGAAGAGCTGACACTGTGTCTCTTCCCTGCAGAGGCCAGGTGAAGTGTATCTTGAGTGTTGAGGGACCTCAGCAGCCTTCTCTGGTTTGTTCCCTTTCTCAGAGATCACCACACAGCCTTTCTGCCAAACTGACACAGAATGACATGGTCCCGTGGGTTCAGCATGCAGACCAAAAAATTACAGGTTAACCATGTATGCTTTACCTTCTTAACCTCTCTGTAGCACTGTGTAGCCCTGCAGATGGGTGACACTGCAGCAGACTGTTCCTGCAGCACCTTTAGGCCCAGCACATCCGCTGCTGGGAAGGTGGAGAGAGGGAGAGAGGCTTCTCTGGGGCAGGGTCAGAAGCTCAGCTTAGGTACCTGTCAGGAGAGCCACTCTATTGATCATACGCATCAGCTTCTGGACTGTTGGTGAACAACCTCTCAATATTTATTTTAAAACGCTACCTTTTGGAGTAGGAACGGTCTGCATGGTGATTATGGTAATTCTGAGTCTGTACAGCGCCTAACTTAAATGAGTATTAACTGTGATTTGAAAAAGCTGACCTGCCTGTTCTTGGTTTCCTAGTGATTCCTCACAAGATTGGCCGTGTTATAGAGGGCAGCCCAGCTGAGCAGTGTGGGAAGCTGAAGGTGGGAGACCGCATCTCGGCAGTGAACGGTCAATCCATCGTCGAGCTCTCACATGACAACATAGTGCAGCTGATCAAAGACGCAGGCAACGTGGTCACTCTGACTGTCGTTGCTGAGGAAGGTGAGGAAGATGCATAACAGTCGGGTGAATGTGTCCTACCAGAAGTGAAGCATTTCAAAAGTGGTGTTTAATACCTTCTGAGGTTAATGCAGAGAGAGGTGTTCGGAATTTAAAGAAAATCTCACATTGAATGTGAAGCTCATTCATTTGCTGTGTAGGACTCTGCACAAAGAGGACAGAATTAGACTGCTGCTGAAGTAGTTATGTTGAAATATAAGATGTATGGAGAACTTGATGCAGAGTAAGAGAAATACTCATGGTTTCTCAAGTGAGAGAGAGACTGCTGCTCACGAGAAAGCCTGTGAACACTTGCCTTTTAGATACTTTCCACTTAGGCACTTTGCATCTTTTCTTCCTGCTATGTGAAAATACACAAATTGCCTAGTACTGCATCTGAATACAACAGAAATGTTCCGAAGTTCTTGTGTCTTCTAAAAACACATTTTGAAAAATGGTCGCATCCCATCATAAAAATCCTGTTTAGATCGTTTCCTGCAGAGCCTTCCAGGCTGCTCAGCACGTTCTTCGCACAGAGCAGTCATGTCCCCTAAACAGCAGAATGGATATTTGTGGCTGCAAAGTCACATCTTCAGAGCTCATATTTTTTAATTAAATCTCTCATGCAACATTGCATTTAGCATTGTATTGTTCCTATACAAACATTTCACTATAAATATGTAAAATCCAACCATTTAATGAGAAAAAAATCTATTTTCCAACCCTGCTTACTAATGGCTTTTTCTGGGTTGCTGCTTATGCGTTTAATTAAATCAACTATTGTTATTGTGCCAGAAATTTGGCTTTTCCCACCTTTAAAATAATAAATACCTAAAGCCAGACTGTGAAGAAAGCCCACAGATTGTTCTCTAATTTCATATTCATTGCAAATATTTAACATGCTATCTCAGCCTACAGTATGGAATGCCAAAGACTTACTTTCTCTTTTTGTTAATTCTTGAAGCAGACTGACTTGTATAAATTCAGTTATTTTTCCATGAAGATTTTCTTTTTTTCTTTTTTTCTTTTTTTTTTTCCAATCTAATTCATTTCAGACTAAATAGATGCACCTCAGAGCAGTTGCCCAGGGCAATGTTCATAATGCAATTGAAGTCTGAGTTGGTTGTGTTAGATCTCTTTCTCTAGGGATCTTAATCAACTTTGTCTTTAGAGGAAACTTTCCTAATATAACCATTTTGTCCTTGATTTATTATGATCCTTCCTAGGCTCCGTATAGGAATTGATCTTCTTCCGTTTCCTCAATCACAGATTTGTAGCCAGAATGTAGAGGTAAATTAACAATTTGAGCTAGAATCAACAATGAGAGAAAAAACTGTCAGTAGCAAAATAGATGAAAAGAGCAGTCAGAAAAACTGTGTGACTTAGAGGAGCCAAAACTGGCAAGTTTCAATATTGAGAACTTGGGGACAGTGGAGGAAAAGCAAGCAGAGCCTCGTGCACAGAAAGGAGAGTGTGTTACTGTTTTAAAATTCTCGTTTGTTTACCTGGAGAAATCCAGTTCAGCTCAATGCAACCTACCATACAAGCCAGATCCCCGAGGGAAGGAAGCTGGAGTGGATGTAAATTAGTCAGGACTTCAATCATTTTCCCCCACTGGAGAGCTGGGGAGAGTTGGGCTTTGCTGAGATTGTTCACAAGATAACACTTAGGAAGAATATAATATGTGTAGCTCGGATGAGAAGAATGCCTGTTTAGCCAGCAGCTCTTCAGCATCACAAAGTGTGACCCTAATGGAGCTCAGTGTCCCCCAGTGCCCCCTCTTTAGTGCTATCCTCAGACTGGCGATGAAAATACTGCCCTGTATCCTTCTGCTTGCGCCTTCCTCCCTCCCAGCTTTCACAGATGTATGATCTTTGCTTTTCATAGGAATAAACGAGTTTCGCTTCATGCTCCAGAAGACATTCTTTAACGTTTTTCACAAAAGCAGGAGCCTGTCAGCTTCTGTCACGTATTAGCTAGAAATATAAGCGAGCAGGCTGAATAGAGGACTGCAGAATTCATACAAACAGATGGCCTTTTCCTTGCTGTGCTTATAAATTAAAATTCTGAGTATAAAGCAGGAGAAAAAGTTGGCATTTTGTCTCTAGAGGCAAAACCTCTCCAAGGCATGTCACAGTAATAGCACCAGGCTGTCCTCTGAAGGACTTCTGAGGTCTGGCACACCTGCAAAATTCAGTCTCATAATGTGCAGCAGACAAAGCAGCGTTATGTTTTCCTTACCTTAAGGTGTATGTGTACTTTGTATGTTTTCCTGGGGTTTGCTTACTTGTCTGTTTATTGAGACTCAAAAGTGGATTATTGTGACACACTTACCAGAAGACTGGAACATACCTAGTTCGTCTCTCCAGGATGTTTAAAAAAAAAAAAAAAAAAAAACTAATAAAGGAGGAGTTCGTTAGTTTATAATTGGGTACATAGGTCCATCTTAGGCTACAACTTGCCATTTAAGGTTCTATCTAAGAGGCTGTGTAAAATGTGCTCTTTTAAGTGACTGAGACTCTTTGTACCTGGAAACAAGATTTTCCACAAATGCAGTGGATTTACTGCAAGTGTTCAGTCATTGTATTTTGTGTGGAAGGGAAAAATCACCCTAAGAATTGCTTGACGAGATTTTCTTGAAATGCCATACACTTCAGTTTACACATTGCACATTTTTATTCAGTCTGTGGGAGAAGGCAAAATGCCTAAAATTCCTGTTGATAACATACCAGAAAACAAGTTGCATCAGTTGTCAGAATAGTTCATCATCTTTCCAGTAGCTTTCCTGTGGCAAACTCTGTTGAGGCTTAAATGAACCGACAGTTTCCTCCCCACCGTTAGCACCTTAACCCGTGAATCCTAAGGGCCCCTGCAGATCCTCAGACTTCTCTTACTTTCAGAAAGGGATATGTTCTCAAATAAGTGTTATTTTTCATTTCTTATAATTTTTTATTATGTTAAATATATGTGAACCAATTTTGTGGATCTGACTAGCTCTAATACCTTCCAATCTTTATCTATGTGCAGGCAGTCTAAAATACTTCTGTTCATGTCTGTTTCAGTTAAGACTTTGTTTGACAAAAAAAAAAAAGAAAAATTCAGATAAGAATAAAATTCATAGGAATTACGTTCAGTGGAATCAATGAGCTCTGCTGCAATTCCTGGCTTATGGCACCAGACCTCGGAAAATCCTCTTCCCCTTTTTAACTACTGGGAGACCTAATCTGACTGAGGTCTTACGATAAATGTCCCCCATACCTCTGTATTTGGGAAGGTCTGACTGTTGATTTTGTTTGAATTCACTAGAACATTGTGGTCCTCCATCAGGAACAAACTCTGCCAAGCAGAGTCCAGCTCCGCAGCACAGACCTCTGGGATCAGCACAGAGCAACCCTCCCGGTGCAGACAGGTACAGAGCTCTTGACAGGGGCAAAAGAGGCTGAGAACAACCAGAAAAGCTTGACCAGTGGGGTGGTTGCAACTTACAAGAATAATCCCATGACATCCATTTTAATTTTTAAAATGGAAGGCTGCCTTTGAGCAGTGTCAGAATGGAGCGGTCATTGACATGAGTCCATGTTTCTGGAAAATCAGTAGTGAGGCTCATTCGGCATTGTGGTGATGACAATGCGTGGGATAAAATTATAAAGGTGAGGTGACTTCCTAGAAATGGAACATTTGAGGCATTATTCAGCAATACTTCATGTTCTGTGGGTGAAGTGGGGATGCACTAGGTCAAGAGGAAGCAGGTCTGTGTGAAAGAAGGATTGTGGAGGAGCTTTCCCAGGAAATGATTGAGGAGCAGCTACAGAGAATAAGCTTGCATTCTCAGCCACTGTGCCAAGAGTTTGGCATTAGGTGACACTAGTGTGCTCCTAGTGATTTTATTTGTAAGCCATAGATGATCAAGAAGCAGCCTTACATGCAGTTATTATGTGTTCAACATGCAAGATGCCTGAACTGTCAGCTGAATTACTGTGTATTGCTTTCCACTGTAAATATGTTATAAAGCTTATGATGAAAATTCTCTAAATGCAAAGTAACATCCATTTTCTTTTACCTCTGAAGGGCCACCACAGAAGGTGAAGCTGGAAAAGAAGTATCAAATACTTACAGGCTTTCATGGCCCGAGCATAAGCACTTGTCACAGTCTGAGGGGGCTGTTGCTTCAACAGCTGGAAGCCGTCACCCCCAGGCACAGGTAACAACCCAAGTTTCAGGGCATGCAAAATACTGCTTCATCATGGCTGAGGACTGAGGCAGTGAAAGGTTTTCCTGCCAGATGTGGACAGAAAGGTTGCTTATAAAAATGAACTTGAAGCATTCCAGAGAATGTTTTGTTAATGTTATAAATTTGATTCTCTCCTTAGTATAAATACTTACTATAAAAGGAACAGCAAATCTTTGGAGCTAGGCCAGTCTGGGCTCTTGGGCAAGATTTCTTAAAGAAATTTCACGTGTGTCTAAAATTTAGACAGAAAAATATTCTGCACATTTTGACTTGGCATAAAACTATTACACCTAATCATACATGAGTTGTGATGAATTCAGGTTAAATAGTGTATTGCACCTTCTTCAAAAAGTTCAAGAATTTTTCTAGAAAAAAGAAAGTTTAAATATGCCTACAACTCTTCATCTTTTTTCGTGTCGCTTCCTCCACAGAATCCTGGCTGCTATCCAGTAGAATTGGAAAGAGGTCCTCGAGGGTTTGGGTTCAGCCTTCGTGGAGGAAAGGAGTACAACATGGGCTTATTCATCCTTCGACTTGCTGAAGAGGGGCCAGCAATCAAGGATGGGAGAATACATGTGAGTTTGACTTCTCTGATCAGTTCATTTGCAAACAAGTTGGCCTTTTGAGGTATTTAATTACCTGTAATGGGAACAAACTTATACCTTACACCAACCTTGTAACACTTCATGAGTTCAGGGCCATAGAATGACAGAATGCCCAAGGTTGGCAGGGACCTCTAGAGATCATCCACTCCAACCCCCTGCACATGCAGTGTCACCTGGAGCACATGGCACAGGGCTGCGTCCAAGCAGGTTTGGAAGATCTCCAGAGAAGGAGACTCCACAACGTCTCTGGGCAGCCTGTTCCAGTGCTCTGGCACCCTCACTGTTAAGAAATTTTTCCTTAAGTTCCTGTGGAACTTTTGGTGCTTCAGTTTCCAGCCATTACCTCTAGTTCTGTCAGTGGCCACCAGTGAACAGAGCCTGGCCCCATCCTCCTACCTGCCTCCCTTGAGGTACTTCTAGACACTGCTCAGGTCCCCTCTCAGCCTTCTCTTCTCCAGCTGAACAGGCCCAGCTCCCTCAGCCTCTCCTCATAGGGCAGATGTTCCAGGCCCCTGATCATCCTTGTGGCCCTGCGCTGGACTCTCTCCAGCAGCTCCACATCCCTCTTGTCCTGTGGAGCCCAGAACTGGACACAATACTCCAGATGTGGCCTCACCAGGGCTGAGCAGAGGGGCAGGATCCCCTCCCTCGACCTGCTGGAGACGCTGTTCCTAACGCACCCCAGGATCCCATTGGCCTCCCAGCGGGCAGAGCAGTATCCGGACAGCTGCCAGTCTCTCAGTTCTTACTGTGCGGTCATAGCAAGTTCTGGCGGGGTAGACCTGGCTTTAAAAGAAGAAATGATCCTGTGGCTGGGGAAGGGGCCAGAAGGGGCTGATGTCCTTCTGGCCTGTAGACTATGGGTGACTTGAAATTGTAGGTGGCAGAGATGCAGAGCAAGATTCAACCCCATATGAGCAACAGGCTTGTTTCTTCACTTACTGTTTCCCGGGACCCTACTTTTGAAAAGTGGGTACCCACGCTGTAGGATAGAGCAGGATCTAGCTGCAAAACCACACTGTTCAGATCCAGTAGTGCAGTTGCAGCTGAAAAGTGGAAGAGCAGACACAGCTGCTTGTCCTACCAGCGTTTGAAAGGTCTCACTTGTTTTTCATCCTCATGCACTTTCTAGCAGTGCATCTGTGTGAGTAAAATACTGCCTAATGTAGCTCCGTGAGTGGCAATAGCAGAAGAAGTGTTAGTGTAATGTGAGAGAGCGGGTGAATTGTGCAGCAGTCTGGGTGACTTCACCCGTGGCTGCTGTGGGACACAGAGCAGCAGCCTCTGCTGCCCTGGGCTTTGTGCAGGTCCTTGCTGCAGTGATGGGGGTGGATGTGGCTGCTGCAAGAGCTGCAGAGCAGGTGCCAGGGGCCGTGGTGGTGCAGGAGGGGTCGGGTGCCACATGCCCAGGAGCTCCCGCTGGGGACGCAAGGTCTGTACCTGCCAAACAGGAGGTTACTCACTCTTTCACATCCAGCTTGTCCTTATTCAGCTGTAAAATGCTGTCATTTCATGGCTGTACTTTCAAATAACCAGGAGGAATTTCTCACCCAGCTAATAGCAGCTGAGCACAATGTGGTGCACACAGTGCAGTGTGGGGCTTCCTGTCCCATCAGATGAGTAACCAACTAGTGACTTTCTTTGGCAAAGACATTTTATTTAACAGAACACAGACGGGACTCTTTAAGCAGGTATTTTTATGCACTAGTGACATCCATCGGCTGATCTAAGCATTGCAAAATAGATTCATGAGGCTTTTCACAAGAATTCTATTTCAGACACTTTATGCTAGTCTGCAAAGTTGGCGTGAACTGTAATTAGATGCCAGTTACCTCTTCAAGTTGCTAATTGGCCTCAAACACCTCAGTGCTATTAACTGCATAATGTTGGTGAACTCTTACCTATGAATAATTCTTTTCTTTACATAAAGCCTGTTCTGCCATAACAGTATTGAGCTTTTATGAAATACAGAGCAGTTATTGTGTAACTTCATAAAGGTTAAGCTGGTTGCTATTTTCTTGTCAGGTTGGTGACCAAATTGTTGAAATAAACGGAGAACCCACCCAAGGAATCACTCACACACGAGCCATTGAGCTGATTCAGGCTGGTGGGAATAAAGTTTTGCTGCTGCTGAGACCAGGGACTGGCTTGATTCCAGATCACAGTACGTCATCTAAAATATTAATTCATTTTCAGGTCCAAGGCAATGGTATAGAGTCTAATAAAGATATGCTGTTTCACTGAAGGAGTTGGCAGTTCCTTTTTGATAGCTGTACAAGTTGCTCATACTATTTGCAAATATAAGGAATACTTTTAGTAAAAATTATTGCATGATAAGTGCCTAAGAAGATTAAATCATGTGTGAAATTATTGCATATTTACTTTAGTAATCTCTTTCTCTGCTCCATCAAAACTCATCTTTCTTCTATTCAAATATGACAGTTATCACCGTTTGGCTTTTAATTTTGATTTTATTTAAGATTCTGTGTGATACAGATACAGTTTTTTCCTTACTGGCAGCTACTTAGGGTGGGTGTAGTTTCAGCTGTGGCCGTGTTGAACGTGCCCCAAGGGGACGTGCAAGAGGCGTCTGGAATCGTTGCTGGTCCCTCTTGCCCACTGACAGCAAAGCAGAATTGCAAAGGGTCAGATGGGGTCTCTGGAGATCGTTGTCTTCAGCTTTGTCAGAAGCCACGGCTCAGATTAGGTTTAGCAGCTTAGAGGAGATCAGCAACTGGGGAGAAGGGGAAGGGCTGCGTTGCCTCCTGTCTTGCTAATTGTACAGTTCTGGTTGAAATCTGGCTTGCTGTACCCTTGTGATTTTGGTATGTAGCTCTGGGCTTTTTCTCTTCCTCCTTCAGGTTTGGCTGCTTCCAGTCTGTGTCCCTACGTGAAACCTGAGCAACACTAAGGGCTTTCAGTGCTTTTCTTGGTTTTTCCTTAAAGACTTGGTAAATCTGCATGTCTTGTGATTCATCTCTTCCTATTATTAAAGTGCAAAGCTACGAATAACCTCAGCTTCTTACTGTTTTCAGTTTTCTTTAGTATAAATCTTAACACTGTAGGTCTAGGAATATTTTATTTTGCAATTCTGCTATGTAGACTCTAACACTATGCTGATACAAGACCCTGTCAGTCCTGCAGAGATCATGCACACCCTGCAGAGCATTTCAAGCATAAGTTTATTTCAAAAATCACATCCTTATGATTGTAGCTTGTAGAACAGTGAAGTAGAGAAAACTGTTAAGTAGACTTTGAGAATACATCACTACATAATCTTATCTAAGTTGAAGATTTCGCATAACATCCTGGAATCTCAGTAGTAAACACACTTCTAAAATATTTAGTATATTGTTTCTGTAAGGTCTTAGTCAAATCTCTCGCTTCTTTCTTTCAGGTGATTGGGATAATTATAATCCATCTTCATCAAATGTAATATATGAAGAACCATCACCAATATCTTCATCTTCACAGTCTGCTTCCCCATCTGAAGTGTGTTATTTACCAACATCAGAAGAAGCTTTAATGAAAGTTCAGCTGTCTGAGAAACTGGAACAAGCCAAGAACACTGTGCTTGAAAAGATAAGCACTTTATCTGAAATCCCGTCTGAGATTAAGCCTATGTCTTCTCCGCAGAGAACAAAGAGCAGATGGGGTCATCCCTCCAGTCCTGGGTTGGAAATGACAAAAAGAGAGACATGTGCAAGTCCAGAAAGGTTCGGGACATCTGAGGGACGACATCAGACTGGATTTCACAGCCCTGGACAGGGTGACCTTGGAAAGCTCCCTGGCAATCCCGCACAGAAATCTGACAGTTCCAGAAGAGGTGAGGGCAAACCCACATGTGCAGGGCTGAACAGCAGCAGCGAGACAGAATATTCCAGAGCAAACCAAGGCAGGGGTGCCAGTCCCCAGAAGTATCTTGGTAAACAAGGAACCACAGAAACGTCAGCAAAGTTGCAAGAGAATCAGGATAGAACAACTGAGGGTGACATTAAGACTGCTGAGCAGTTGAAAAGTGGAAGTGGTAAAATAGGAGTCACAAGGAAAGATGCAAACCAGGAAAGTTCTGGAATGAAGGAAGGGTGGCTGCTGGAGAGAAAATACCCAGCATTTGAAAATACTCTTCCATTCAGTAAGGCCAGTGATGCTAGGACAAAATCCTCTGAAGATGAAAAAATAAAGAAGTCAAACTCTGGAGAGCCAAGTTTCAGCAAATTCAAAACTTCAAGTCTTTCCAATATTCCACTGCTTTCCATGGAGAAGCAAAGGTGGCTGGAACCCCCAGAGACTGTTACTTTAAACAGGCAACACAGACACACACACATGGGGCCACTTGATGAAACCAAAGATGATGGAGTCTCGAAATCAGAGAACAGTTCACCAGTTAAGAGAGCACCAATAACACCTGGACCTTGGAAGGTACCAAGTGCATGTAAAGTCACCAAAACAGCAAGCGTGGCTGAAAAACGGGTTTGACTGACACTTTTTTTAAAACATATTTTCATCAACTTCCTAATGACGGTCACTTAAAAGTACTATTTCTTTACATAAAGTCATCATTTTTCAGAAACTGTTTAGAGGCTGGAAAATAATCTGATTTATTCTTAAATTATCTAAGCTGCATGAAGGAACTTTGGATTGCTTAAATGAAACTCCTCCATAAGCTGCTTCCCCCTTGTCCCTTCGGAGGCGGTGTCTGCTGCTCCCAACGTTGCACTGCTACAACATTCCCAGATAGTATTGTGAGGGTCTGAACAAAATTATTTAATGCCTATTTTGCCAGTGTGATCATGACTCACTTGTTCTTGTGCCAAGTTACCTACTGTATCCAGTCAATCTAATCCTTCTCATATGTAATCCAGTCACAGAAAAGACAAGGTTTTATTTAAAATGGATATTTTCTCAAGAGCATGTTGCATGTTTACATAAGGAAATACCCATGTTTTTACTGCTTCTGTAAGAAGATGGGTGGGTTGGTTTTATCAATTCTAGGGCAGCAATGAGCCACTAATGCTGTTCCAAAAGATATGTTTGGTTTTTTTATTTTATTTTTATACCTAATATAAAATCATGTAGATAAGAATTATGTTTGACATGATGTAATTCTGCTTTTTATGAACACAGCAAAATTGTTTTATTTTCTTGATTCATGAGGATGCTCATATTAACTGTTGGCAAACATCTGTCTAAAAAGAGAGATTTCTGGATTCTGTGAAATAGTACAATTCCTTTGGCTTCCCTTGTGGCAGGATGTCATCCCTAGCATTCTTTGTAAATATATGCAAGTGCATATATTGTAGTGTCATTCTGGTGCTATATATTGAAATTTCCTTCGTTCATTATTTAGCGCTAGTTAAGAATTGGGGTTGTTTTCCTCTGTAAAGATAACAGTTGATCTTTAGGACAGAGCCAAACTGTAGCTTCTTGAATGAAGTTAATTCTGCCTGTGCACACTGGAAGTGTCCCCTATCTTATCTGAAATGTGTGATCTAAGAGCGTTAAATAGAATAATAGTAGAGGCAACATGAGATGTAATATCTATTGTTTGGGCTCTAATGTATATTTTAAAATAGTAGGAAGAATGCTACCAACAGGATAATTAGCTGTGAAAACAGTGAGCTGAAAAAAATGAAGAGATTTAATTTCTTTGAAGTTTTAGTGATGGCTTCCTTAGTGTCTGCAAAAAAGTGGTACAAGAAGCAATTTGGTCCAGTTTGTAGAAGCAGAAGGTAGTACAGAAGGTCAAGCTTTACTTATTCATGTTAAAAATCATACTAATACAACTATCTAATCGAAAGTGATTGAGCAGCATCTTTGGCTTTAAACACTGAATGGTTTTCAAGTTTAATGAAGCACAGTGGATCAGTTCTGAGTTGAATAATTCTTCAGAAGTACAGATGACTTAAAACCTAAGGAAGTTTTTAAACACTTTTGGAAAAATAAGTAGACTTTAGGGCAGATCTGACAAGTTCAGAAGTTTAATATGAAGATGTATTAGCACCACTGAAATGATTTCCCTGTCATAAACTACCCGTTTTTTTCTGTTAATGTGATCTAATTTAGTGTCTGATCTGTCTGTGATTTCTCCTTCCACAGAACTTGTATCTGTATTGACTGTATGAGGTGACTTAGCAATGTGGCCTTGGAATGCTAAGCAATGTATGGATGTACTGGGTGTAAATGTTTATATATTGTACAGCACCTTTATATATACTTCTGAGGTTCTGACTAGAGAAAGACCTGTAAATCGCTCATTATTTTTTATATAGATATTAAAAAGAAACTCCAGTTCATGGTCTGTTGGTTCTGCACTGTATAAAACACATTCATGTTGACTTTGTGGTGTGATACCTGTATTTAACAGTTCAGTATAAGACCCAGGTTTTACCCATAAGCATAAAACTCTTCTGGAAAACAAATGCAATTTATTATTGGAAGTTTAATTGCCTCCTTGTTCAGGTAACATTTGTTCAACAAAGGTACTATAAAAAACATCAAATCAAGTCATATAAATTGTGTATGATGAAATACTGGTACTGTAGGTTTATTTGTACATTTTGATATATAAAACCGTCACTTCCTTTTACATCTTAAAACCTTTCCTTGTACAGAAAATAACTGTAAACAATGTCTACCAAAACCTCCTTTTTCATCTTACCTCCTATGTCAAAGACTGAAGCTTTGAAATGGTCCTCTGTTTTTTCTTTTTTTCAATACTAATATACTAGAAGATAACAGAGTTACCAAACCTGAAGGAAAACATAAGTTTAACATATGTCATTAAAACATTTTGTTTCGCTCCTGTGCCACTTCTACAACAATAATCTGCTTTTGCAGGGAAAAAGTCTTTGTCGTGTCTCTACCACTGCCCCGATTCTCACACCAGCTGTTTCTCTGGCATTCCAGGGTCAGGCGCTTTGCAGTTAGGCTGGTTGGCAGAAGAGGTTCCAACAGGATGATGCCCTTTGTACCTGCCCCCAAGGGAAAGACCTAGGAAGCACCATCAGCATGAACACAGCAGAGCAGGAGCAGGGAGTGAACACGGCAGGATTCTCTACTTGATAGATGCTTTACTTGTAATCTGTGTTGTAGGCTTGTTTTCATTTAGCTAATGTTTTCCAAAGTGATATCATTTATTTTCAGGAGACCTACCATCAACTGCTGCTATGCAGCTGCAAACTTAATTGTCAGCATGAAGGAAATGTTTATCCTGTGCAGATTGAATTCCACTGCATCCTTTAGTGGCTCAGGATAAAGATGCAAAGCCTAAAACACACTGAGCTTATTTTAAGTTTAAAAAAAAAAATCTTCAGCACATTCAAATAAATAGATCAAGTCATACATAGATGTATCTGAAAAGAGCTCTGAAGAAGCCTGCAGAAATTTGAAAAATGTAACAACAATTCCAGAACTCCCTGAAAAAGGATGCTACTAACTGAAACAGCAGTGCTGACTGTTCACTAGCACCTGTAGCAGTTGTCTGTATCCTTCCAGTAACAGCTGTCACGGGGCTTTTAGTGTTCAGTGCCCTGAAGTATGTGCACACAGTTCCTGCGGTTTTCAAATGCAAACTACTGCTATTTGGCCCCAATTATTTTGTTTTAATATAAGTGCACATCATAGGGTGACTTCTCTAGTTATTCTGTATACAGAATATTCTGTATTCTGTGAACAGTAAAGCAGAAGAAAAACTATTGATACATACATTGAGAATCTGCTGAAGAAGTCGTAATTACAGATTTCCATAATTTGAGCATATCTGCCTTTTGCCCAAGCAATTGGTTATCCTCTGGTCTTGTCTTTCTGATGCTGATGTTGATCTGTTCATGGTTTAATTTTCCATAACTGAAAAGACAAATTGAGAGGGAGTACTGGGCTGACAGATGCTGATCTTTGGTTATTTTTACCGTTGTAGAAGAAATGTCTAAATCGCCACTTTTCAAACTGGTTTGTCAGTTTAAGCAGTTCTGATATGCCCAGGCATTTGTTTTTTAAAGGACAAACCTGTTTTGGTTTTGAATTATTTTCAATATTGTTCATAATGCTGTACCAAATCCATAACAGTTAAATTCACACTGATGTGGAAGGAGACAAGCGTGTTTGTTTTTTTTTTTTGTCCTGTATTTCAGAAGGCAACCTGAGAATAACAGTAGCAGTCGGTGAAGAGGGTTTTTTCCTGACTCCGTTCTGTGGTTAGAGAGAGAGGGACTAGAAGTGACACTCATGTTCTGAGCACGGGAAAATGTGTGCAGAAGGGAAGAGGTTCTGTATAAGGAAGTGGGGTTGGGACAGTGTGCAGGGAACTTTACAGCTACAGACAAGTTGCTTCTGCACTTAGTGCTCAGTGAGCACCGGTCCAAAAGTGAGACAGCAGGATTGTCTATCCTAAAGGAAGAGAGCTCAGGGATTCCAACCTCTGGCTTTGAGTGGGCACTAAAGACTCTAACAAGGCTGCAGTTTAAGACAGGCCTGTCCCTCCCCAACCACCTGGCTCCTGGAGATGGGGCTTCATCTAGCAGGGCCTGTTCTGCCACTAAGGCAGGGGTGGGGGCTAATGCGAGGCTGCTGGCCCTGCCACAAAAGTACAACGTGTTTCTTGTTAGATGAGGTGGCTGTACTTACCCTGATATTGAATCCTAGAAGATCACTTATAACACCTGAGACAGCAGAAAGTATCACAACACGTGTTATGTTGTAGATCAACGGATTCATGGTTAGTCCATACAGCCTGAATGGTGTATCTAATTCCTGAAGTCCGCAGGTCTGTGTGAAAGAAAAAAAAAACAAAACAAACAAACAAAAAAAAACAGTTAAAATTAGTCCCTACCAGAAGTGGCTGATGTTCTTCTGGCTTTTAACTTAATACTGTTTATTCTGCCAGATTTTGCTAATCACGGCCTGCAGCTATATCCTGCTTTAAACCTGGGGGGCAGGGAGGGCTGAATCTCCCACTATAATTACCTTGTGTGTTCCAGCTCAATGATTTCTTTTTTTTTTTTTTTTAACAGCCATCCCAAATTTGAAGTCTATGTTGTAGAAATGGAAGCAGCAAAATATAGGCTTGATATAAAACGCTTGATATAACAAGCTGTATAATTTCCCTATTCTGTTGACCTAGACTATGCTCTTTCTTTTCCAAATACCTACTTGCTACTGTCAATAATGGGTTTCCCCATGGAAAAGAAGTAAATTACTTTCCTCATGGAAAAGTAGTAAGTTCTTACTTCAAGAACTTACTCTTAATGACCAGTTTCCCAACTGACCTGAATTCCAGTAGGCTGCTATGAATCAAATGTGCACAGCACCAATTAGCTCACAGGTCATGTGGTGCTAGATGTTAGGCCATGGTTATAGAAACAGTTAAAAATAATAGTAATAATAATAATAAAATAATTTCCTTTGTGAAAACAAACAGTTAAAAATAATAGTAATAATAAGTTTTCACAAAGGAAATTATTTTACCTACCTAAACAGGAGAGACTAGAACGAGGAAGAGCAAAGCCATATGATAGTAACATTAGTCATTGTTCCCATTAAATTGAGCAACCGTGTGTTTTAAGGAGAGGAACTTACCTTCAGTAGTTTCGTAGATAGTTTTAAGACATTGTTTACTAGTGACAGCTGTTCTTTCTTGTTTGGCTTCTTCTCCATCTTTAGATATAAATTTATCTGCAACAGACAGACGTTACAGTCAATGCTAACAGTCTAGTTTTAGCCCTCTTCTCACCACCCCCAACTCATTTCTAACTGAAGGAAATTACAGCCATTTTTGTACTCAGCTGCCACTCAAGAGATGCATTTACAGACAGAATTGAATAGTGGTCACACATGCTTTTTCCAAATTACACAGATATTCTTAACCTAAAGTCAAAAACATTCTAGAATTTGGGAATTTGAATCTACTCAAGTGTTTAATAACTTCTCTGCTGCTGTAGAGTGTTCCCCTTTAGTACTGCACAGCACAAGTTTATAAATTTTACAATTTGATTCCAGTGTCTTTTAATATGAGTTGAGCAATAATTATATCCAAACAAGCCAAAAAGACAAAGGGGAATGAGCTAAATAGAAATACCTGCTCAGTGAGCAGGATTGAAATATTACTGTATTTCTTGTTGGTTTCAGAGCCCAAGGATGCCAGGCGCAATAGAAAGAGAAGAAGTGCTGCCTCCCAGATCAGGAACTCCCAGTTGTAAGCTGCATTCAGAAATGTCTTGTGACCCTTAAGAACCTGTGTTAAAAAAAGAGCCAATGTCAATAAAGAGTAACATGCTGGTTCTCTGGTGTGAGGCAAAAGCCTTACCCTTATTCTTCTTGCACACAGATAGATAGCTCTGCTCTACAACTACTGCCTGAGATTCCACCCCCCCCGCCCCACCCCAGGAGTTGTAATTCATTCTTGGACCTAGGTTAAAATAAAAGGACCTGTTTCTAATCTGCTTTTACCTTGAACTTTGCTTTGCTTTCCCCAGTTGTAGGAAACAATTTCCTACTTATTTAAAAGAAAAAGAACATGAAAAAGCTTACCTGTGCACAGCATATAAAAGCAATTGAAAGTGCCAGTAAAAAGACTGAGGATACGACAACATCCACAGATCGCTGGGGGCCTCGCCGCTGCAGAAACAGTGATGCTGATTAGATCTAAACTCCATCCTATTACAGCTGCAATGACAATGCTCTCCACAAATCATAGAATCATAGAATGCTTAAGGTTGGAAGGGACCTCTAGAGATCATCTAGTCCAACCCCCCTGCATACGCAGGGACACCTAGAGCACGTGGCGCAGGACTGCATCCAAGCGGGTTTGAAGATCTCCAGAGAAGGAGACTCCACAACCTCTCTGGGCAGCCTGTTCCAGTGCTCTGTCACCCTCGCTGTTAAGAAATTTTTCCTTAAGTTCCTATGGAATTTTTGATGTTTCAGTTTCCGGCCATTTCCTCTAGTCCTATCAGTGGCCACCACTGAAAAGAGACCATCCCCGTCCTCTGCACTCCCTCCCTTGAGGTATTTATATACACTGATTAGATCCCCTCTCAGCCTTCTCTTCTCCAGGCTGAATAGGCATGGTCATAATTGTTTAAATATTCAACCACTGATGTCCAAAATGTCAGAAAAATAGTGACTAAAGTGCTAGGGACCTAATTTATATCCACTATAATAAATATACCCGTCTTAGATCAGAACTCACCTTTAGATAAGAACGAAGGGATAACCAGATCTTAATGTTTTCTACCTTCTTGAGTCTGAAATGAGGAATTTCATATTTCCTGGCTTTCCGAGCAGAGGTAATATGACTAAAAAGTTTGGCAAACAAAAACCTCTGCAAATTAAAAAAAAAAAAAAAATAAATTAGTTTAAAATGTTTAAAAAAAAAAAAGGAAAGAAAAAGAAATTTGGGGATAACTGGTAACAATGGCAGAAAAATGACACACTGGAAAAGCCTATTTGGCCCCTTTAGGCACCCCCCCCCCCCCCGCCCCCAGCCAGGTGACTAATGGTGCTCAGGTTGTGTGTGGCAGAGATAGACCTGCTGTTGTGGCAGCTGAACCATAACGCTCTCACTAACCCAATAAATGACACCCCCTTCCTAACATGCAATATCCACAGCCACTTCGACAAAGTTATTGCCCACTGAGGGAGATGCGATGTAAACAGCACATTCTCCATCTTTAAATAGGAAACTGTAGGTGTTGTCATCTTCTTGCACCCTGTCACTTCCATGCAGACTGCCACTTCAAGATGTTGTTAATGACAAGGAATCTTAGCAGCCTCACCTACCTAAACTTCTAGCACATTTGCCAGCTGGGGCTTTGGCCTACCAAAGCCTCTAATGAAAGGCAGAAGGATCTCAGCAGGGTTCGGGAAAGGCAACGGTGCAGACATACCTGTTTGTATGTTCTCTCAGCAACACACATCATGAAGAAAAACATCCAGGTTAAGCAAAGTCGCTCAAGGAAGTTGATAGCAGACAAAACAATGACAGGAATGCTAGCAGGTGCACCACAAAAGATGTGCAAAAGCTCCTTTACAGAAATGGAGCACAGCTGCTCCAGGTTATCTGTGCGAAACAGTCTGTAGAGGAATGGTAGGAATGCTAATCCAATGGTGATGATGTTGCCCAGCATTTGGTACCCTGCTCCCTGCTGGTAGGCATTAACCTGATGAGCAGGAACAAATCAATAACAACAACAACAACAAAAAAAAAAAAAAAAAAACACTGTGTATCAAGGGAAAGGCAGGCTGCTGTAGCAGCATTAAATCACTGCAGCATCAGCCCCTCTAGCACCACCGCCCATGGACACAGCATAAAAAAAATCTCTCCTATTGCAGACAACAAACGACCTCACCACCCCGCCAAAAAAAAATCAGCACATTGCAGACATACAGCCAACAACACCTGTGCTCTTTAGACTCAGAGCACCTTTGAGAACTTCCCTGTGTTTTGCACATGTAATTACTACGTAAGACTTTCCAAGCCAGGTGCAGTTTTGAGGGACAGGTTGCAACTTTATACTACACTTCATATTTGCAGGTATAGCTAGTTTCAGTTTGGGGGGAGGAGGGAGGATTGTGCTTTGTTTTGTTTCTAAGTGCGAGAAGGAGGGGTTTGCAGTCCTTACCCTGCTCATGATAATCCCACTGATCTCCAGCACAGACATGTCCACCTTCTTACACTCATTTCCTTCCCAGATCAGTGCACTCACTTTTGCAGATGCTGGACTTGTATTCTGCAGCCAAAACAAATGGTTCTATAAAAGAGAAAAAAAATGCAACAGACATAATGATGTATTGCTGCCCATTTGCCTAGGTCAGGTTGCAAAAGCGATTCCAGATTTGAGTGAACTACTTCATTTCAGGATTATCAGTTGTCCAAATACCTGGGTAGTGAGGGTTCATTACTGTTGCTCAGCTCATTCTCCCTCAGCTGACAGAAGGGGGGTCATCAAGTGCTTGGTAGTTCGCATTACAGCCACATTAGACCAATTTTTCATATTATGTGGGCAGGTACAATACTACACTGGCGGGGGGGGGGGAAGGCGGGGAAAATTGGAGAAGAAAATCTCAGACAGTTTCCTGTGCTACTGTGGATGAGCCAACCTGCTGGAAAACATCTTCCTTCGCGTCCCGCCTCGCCCCTCTCACGGTCACTTCCTCGCTGTCGCTGGTGCAGGAGGAGCGGCACTCGGGCCCGTGCAGCAGGTCGTCCCACAGCATGTCCTCGGTCTCAGAGTCGTGGCGGGTGCTCTCGGAGTCTCTCCGGGTCAGGCTGCAGCTCCGAGATCCTGTACTGATGCAGGACCTTGAGTCCTTGAAGACAGGAAAACATTCCCACAGCCACATCCCATGCCTCCAACCAGCAGCTAAGTTGGCTCACAGCTACCTGATCTAAGCCGATGTGGGCTTTGTTGACAGCAATACCACACAGTGACACTTTTGTAACTAGTAGTTCCATGTAGGAAGTTACACAGAAACAGCAGTTATCCCCATTCCTATTTCCAACTTTGAAAACTAAAAATTGACTTAGTCATTCAGATGCTTTTTACATAAACTTAAAGACTTTACTTACATAAGCTTTTTATGAGTGCATTTTATTGCTATTGGTGTATATTTTATTTTTCAGTGATGGGAGTAGCAGGGGAGGGAGAATAAGGAAAAGGATAAAGTGAAAGCATTTAGGTATCAATAAAAGATTTAGATTCATTTCTTCATTGCAAAACAAAAGGTTAGTATAAAAGCTGCTGTACAGTGCTGCTTCACAAACTATAAACCTTCAACACAAGCAATTACAGGCAACTGGGATCACATTGCTGCTGCTGGTGGAACAATTTTTTGGGGTTAAACAAAATAGATTCACAAAGCTGCAAACAGGCAGGGAGGCAAAGATGCTGAAACGCTGTCATTTAATGGTGTTTATCTTAGCTGGGGGGCTTTTCTGGCACTGCACAGGCTCAGTGACCCCACACCTCTTGCATCAAGCCCATACCTGACTGTATAGGGTGGACTCTAGTTCAGATTCCACGACACTGTCAGAGTCTCTGGCGCCTTTAAGAGCTTGTTTGACCTGCCAAAAAATAAATAAAAATCAGCTCACTATCCATAGCATGATAGTGGGTGGGAAACTATATTAATTCATCACGAGTACCTGTGAAACAGCCTGGTTCAGCGAAACAACGGGTCTCTTCTTATTATCTTCATAGCTATTGTCACTGGAGGCCCCATCCACACTCTGGTGTAACACACTCCTTTGTGCCATGGCCTCAGCATCCTCCTCACTTGAAAGCTCATCAGAAATACCACCTGCATTGGTGCACTCATTCTGGAAAAACAGCAGCCAAAACACGAGCACGCTGAGCTGCCTGACCGCAGAGGTCCCAGGCCAGCACTGCTGGTACCCTGCTAGGATCCCTGCATCGACAACAGCCTCCAGCTCCCTGTCGGAGCCAGGCGAAGGGGACACTCCACGAGGCACAGAAACGAAGCCAGGTTGGCAGCATGGCAGTGGCACAAAATACAGCTCTCTGTCCCTGCCCCTGCCTTGCTGTATGGGAGTGGATCTTGGGTTGGGCTTAGGGGACAATGGGCACGAAAGGGTGAGATTGAGGTGGAGGGGACCGCTCTTGGGGCTGTGTCTTACCAGCAGCTCCAAGTCCAAAAGGACTGCCACATCTACAAGTTGTTGCCCAGCAGGCCCTGAATTATGGCACATGTCCCCCTGCACCTCTCTTCTTCCCAAATGCCTAGAAACAGATGAGTTGCAGGGTAGGGCACCATGCTGCTCAGCACACATCCTCCTCTCAGCTCTTCAGATGGGAGGTGACACCCTCTAACTCCAGAGGAGCCTCAGAAATAACAGCTCCAGAAAGCTTAACATTTTCAAGTTTTTGCAGAAGTCACAGTGCTTGAGCTCAGTCCCTCCCTCTCCCTGAGGGGATGCTTCAGTCTTTATCTTCATGCCTGCCCCAGGAACATAAGGGGACTGCTTGCATAAATGCTTTTGAGTATCTGCTTATTTATTTTTTATCATTACCAGCAGTTTTCCTTAACTGAACAGCTTCAGACCTGATGTCTCTACAGCTAAACAAGCTATTCAATATAACAGATATTTAGGATTGCCTATGTTTAATATACTTGACAGTTGTAACACACACACGAAAATGTGTTGAGAGTTCAGCATTAGCACCATGTCAGCTTGAGGAGTAGAAAGGGTTTTTAGGTTTTCTATTTGTAAGCAAAAATATGTAGAGAAAGAAAGTGTCTTGGATGAGATCAATCCAGTAGCAACAAACTTTTCAACACAGAGAGACTATACTGAAATTAGCCATTTGAAGTGGATTTTCCTGCTAGTACCTGATGACTCTCTTCCCCATCTGAAAGTTTATTTTTCTCTTTGAAGGGCAGCAGCCTGTGTTCCGATCTGGCGTGTCTGTGTTTAATGCCATTACTCACAGCACTTGCATCATTTTCTGTCTCAGTCCCCTTTTCAGCTACCAGCTTTACTCTTCTGATTCTGTGAGAGAAAATACAATTACATACTTTAATGGCAGATACAAGATCTTTGGCAATGACACCAGGGTCTCTTTCAGTTGTGATGCAGGTCCTACACTAAGCAATAACTGAGGGACTACTGAATTGTACTTCGCTGTCAGACACTTCGATGTCCCTTTAATAAAAAGGGCCACGATCTGCTTCTCACAAGCTGGTTCCTGTTATTACCCTGCAAGTGCCCTAAAACTGCTAAACGCAGAAGAAAATATTTTCTTATTGTAATTTTGAAAAACTAACAAAAAGCAACTTAAGACGACAGAATATTTGCATCAAAAGAAAGGTCCTGTCAGTTTAGAATTCGTCAAGAAACTCAACTGAGAAACCAGTGGAATACATTTAAATAATATCACAACTGTTTATCCTACTTCTTCCTGAATTACTTTCAGAAAAAAAAAAAACATGAGATTTGTTCCAATCTCATATTAACGACAGACTTAAGATTCAGGAGGAAATAGTCTCCTCCCACAGTAACAATACTTTTAGTTTGAAAGAAACTAACTGACAGACTTTAGTGACATTAGTGACAATACACATTTTGTCTGCAGTTTTGAGATATTGTTTGAGATGTTGTTTGCCCACTGACATTACAAACAGACCAAACCCAGTAAAGATCCCAGACCTCCTTCGGAAAAGCATGCCAAATAAATTGTCAAAAGTGGATGCAGATTCTGATTGCTCTTCTTTACTGGCTTTGTCAGGAGAAGACCAACTGTTCCCATCAACACCCACAGATTTGCGCAATTTCCTGATTTAAAAAAAACAAAACAAAACAAACTTTTAGGTCTTTCTTAAAAAATCTGATTCAGATTTAAACAGTCTGTAGATGCTATTTTAAATGAGTCATGCACATAGAAGGCTCATTTCCATACATAATAAAGTAAATTTTACTAGCATTAACCTAAATTATGCATATACCTACAGGACATCAACATCACTAGTAAATGAATTGAAAAAGGACACAACAGACAAAATCTGAACACTTTCTTTAGCAGAAATCTAACAGAGTCAAGGTCATACCCACACTCGCCATCCTGGGTTCAACACATTATCAGCATCTGCACCGAGTCAGACAACTAAAAGTTAAATATCTAACAGATGAACTGTAACATCTTCCACACGCACAAAAAGAGATGTTCCCAGCAATGAGTCTACCAGCAATGAAGTCATTTCTGTCATCATTTGCCTCTTATCAAAACACGTCAGCAATTTCCAATTCCAATTTGGCAGTTATGCCAAAGCAGAATTCCAATTTGCTTTGCAAAGCAAACTCCTGGAGGATGCCTGACAATGCACAATGCCTTCCTCTGGCCACAAAAGGACCTGGATTGCAAATCTACTTTAGAAGCTACTTTGTCCAAGTGCAAACTAAAGCAGAGCTATAATGGTCTGTAATCAGCAAATTTGCAGCACCTGTCCAGGTTGTGAGCAAGTCAGATCAAAAATGCTCATTTTCACATTTATAGTTAAATAATGTATTTATATAAAAATAGAATACATTCATGCACCATCTTCTATCTGCTACATGCTTTGATGCCAACAAAGGAGCTGGGCAGCACTCCTACCTCCGGCGCCTGCTGAGCCCGTTGGTCCCCACGGGTCTGTTCATCTGTGTGGACACTATCTGGCAGTGAACAGTCCCCATGAGCAGCATAAGGCACATTGGTCCCATGACTTCACTCGCACTCACAACAGGCATCATGAAATACAGCGCAACTGCTATCACTGAAAAAGAGAAAATTGTATCAAGCACAAAGGTTACATTGGCAGCTCACCTACTTCTTTCTTCTGTCTTCACTGTTTATTTTTACTCTGTTTTATTCTTTCTCCAAATTCTGATACTAAACATCTTGTGAGGCATTTTTGCACAGGAATTGCTTATTCTGTGGAGCGGGCTATAAATTTACCAAAGCACAGGATGCAAAAGCACAAAGAAGAAAATAACATTAAAAAAAAAAAAGCTGCTTTAAATGGTGTTCTGTGATAAAGCAACTCATAACCTTCAGCAGACCAAAATTCCAAATCAGAGAACAATAATGACAGAACCAAGCTGACACACAAGAATCCTGAGCTATAAATTGTCACAATACAGCACATTTGTTCCTGTACACAGCAACAGAAAGCACCTTTGCTAAACAGCCTCCCTTATGCATTAGGGAGGTAGAAAATGTGTCCACAGAATAAACACAGGACTGTGAGACAAAGAAAGCTGAGAGAACACCTCAGAGAAAAGGGGTTTAGTCACGGCATAAAGAATCAGGCATATAGTTCTACTAGAACTACAGGGACACATTCTGCAGAGATTTAATTGATAAAAACGTTAAGGTTGAAAAAGAGGCTGCCTAAATCCACATATTTTTAAGACCAGGAAGAAATAAAATTGAATTTTCCAGTCCGTTCTGGAACCACGCCAATCAAAGACTATTCACTTAACTGTTCTACATAAAATCCACCTCAGGAATTCAAGCAAGGCAACTACAGTATGGATGCAGCTGTAGGTACAAACAAGCTGTCTGAAGCAGTCCCAGACCCAGTCCAACAAATGAAAATTGGAAACTTGTTTTATCCAGGTGATTACTCTCTCTTTTCCAGTGCCTTACACACATCAATGAAATACCATCGTAACTTCACAGCGAGACCAACCCTCAGAGCACTCCTGATTACATAGCTGGTTCAAGGTCACACACACAGACAGCATTTGTGAATTAAATGAGATCAAGCCCCATGGACAAGACACCACAGAGCAAACACAGCACAGGAGGCAATGTAATCACCTTAGAAAAGGTGACCGCGGAGCCCACACAAGCACACACAAGCACACAAGGCAAAGCCTTGCCAGCAGCCCATGCTCAGACACGAGCGTTTCAGATCAATCCTTATCACACTGCTTAAGGATTTACGTTCCTCACAAAAGAAAGCCTATGGCACAGATGCTCCCTCTCCTTACCTTGCATAAGGTAGAGCACCAGAAGCCACATAAAAATACGCTGGGAGGTAACCTGTATCCACCATTGGCTGAACAATGGAAAAAACACAACTCTCACAATTCCTTTCCTGGTTAGGGATGTCCATGGAATTTCAGGCTTGGCTTTGGCAAACGTGGAGCCTTTGAATCAAAAGCAAACATACGGGTCGTTACTGATGAAGAGCACGAATGTCCTCACCCCTGCCCCCTTCTCTCGTGCCCCCCCAAGCAGGACACGTTTAAGCTCCGCAGAGGAGGAGAGCTCGAGGGCCCGGGCTCCTCGCGCAGCACAGCCCGCGCCCCGCGCCCAGCCTGGGCCGCCCCTCCCCGGCCCGCGGCGCTCCTGCCGAATCGCTTCCCATTAGCCAGGCGCCCGG
>NW_010583021.1:122612-139961 GCF_000705375.1 Tinamus guttatus | reverse complement strand
GCGCAGCATCAGAGCAGCGCCGCGCGCGGCGGAACCCAGCGCTGCCCCGGGAGCCCGGCACGCACAGCGGGACCAGGAGCGGCACCGGGACCCCGGCCTTCTCCCCACAGCAACATCCAGGGCTCAGGTAAAGGACAAAAATCAGACTTTGTTTATTAAAAAAATACTTTACAGGAAAAAATTCTATGCATTCCGTTTGACTATTTTACAAAGAAATAGCTTAACATTTGACACTCTTGTACAGTCAGCTACTGAGAAATGCACTGCGTTAGAGGAGTATTCACAGAGGGGTTGTGGAGCTCCACCTGCTTACACAACTTGTTATAAAACCTCTTAAAACACTTGCTAAATGTCAATAAATATACTAAGGCCGCACAAAGCAAACAGTCTTCCAGGCAATTGTACATGTCCTCTGAGGCAAAGACCTTAGATAAATTAAAACCACAGAAAAATCTTAGCTGCCAATCAAAATCAAATTAAATCACAAAAAACAGCAATACAGAAATCTCTTTACATGTTGTACAAAAATTAGAAGCATATGTATTTCTTTAAACACCATTCAAGAGTGCCAATAAGAGACACCTTCTCAACTACATGTGCTATTGCATTCTAAAAACTACTACGTATATTGGTGGAAGGCCAAAATATTGTTGGGGTTTCTAACTGGACCAACATAAGAATATACAGTACAAGCTTTCGGCTGAGAGAGGTCACTTTGGGGATTAAGGACAAATATTCTTCTTTTTTGCACTCCTCAAGCAAACATATGGCTACAAATGCTTGGCATTTCTAAGGAATTATTATTTGGGGGGGGGTTATTACTCAGTTCAGGCCTGTAAAGTGGGAGGAGGTGCCCGATGAAGGACTTGAATTCATGTTCACCATAAAAGCTCTGCTGATCGGCATCAGCTCTTCGAGCCAAACTGTAACATGGAGGAAAACTGACAGTACAGTACAGAGCCCTTAGCTGTATGGCAAGGCCTATACCTATGAAGAACAGGAACTATATATCCCCTGAGAACAGTCACTTCAGCTTCCTGAAAGAGAATATTGTAATGAGATAGGTGTCCTATTTCAAAAATTACTCTAAGGTTGTCAAATCACTGCAGAAATGAGCAGTAGCTTGTCTAAAGGAGAGAGGAACATGAAGCTCATCTTCCATCTTCAGGCTGCGTTTTGCTAGCATGTCCCTAACACCGCTGATCCTTATCCCAAGTGAAACCTGTTCTCAATACCACCACTATTTCCAAGAGAAGCCAAAGCCTGAGTTCCAGCTCAAAGCTGACCACTCTTCACAGAAAGAGCGCTACATTCTTGATCAACTAGCAGTTGTCTTCCCTGGGTATCAACTGTAGACGGCAGCTTTTCTTTTCTTTCTAAGACACATCACAGGGCAGATCCTCAAAAGGAGAAAGGACAATTTACAGTAACTGACCAATGCATTGATATTTATAAACTCTTTTGTGACTATCCAGATTAAAAGTGAGCACTGTTAAAACAGCTTAAGGAGTTTGCCAACATTTGATTATCCCTACATGTAAGTTGTTTTAAGAAATATGAGAAATTTATTTAACAACCATCAATTTAATATTTCATAAGTATTTACTTGGACTTACCAAGAGATTTGTTTTGGCTCAGCAAACACTACATGGTTTGAACTTATTTTATTTTAAAATAGCTGTAACTTATGGAATCAGTATGCCACATGTTACTCACAAAAACAATTGAATCTTTCATATCAAGGTGTTCTAATTCTGCTCTGCAAGTTTCAGTGCAGTTACAGGAATTTTTAAGCTCTGGCTAGAGAGTGTGGTTATGAACTTCACAAGCAGTCCCTCCTGTGTTTCATATCCAAATCCCAGGTGGAGTTTAAAAGCAGTATGTCACTTTGCATTATGCATACCTAAGTTGATAAGGTATTTAAGGTCATAGCTTTTTATAAAGTCTGTTCCTCTCTGCCTCAATCTTACAGAAATAGTCTAGAATAGTATGTGTATCATCCTCCAAGTAATTTGAAGATACAAGGTTTCTACATTTAAATCTGACATTAGATATTAAGTTAGTAACTGAAGTGACTATAAGGAGAGCATGATACAAGTGGTCATCTGCTGCCATCCAAAGAGAAGTCAGCATTTTCTGAGTACTTCAGACACTGTAGTCACAGATTTCACTAAAAGATGCTATAGTTTTAAAAGCAGCATGAGCCACTCAAGTCATCTTCCTTTATTCATTTAAAAACATGCTATTATAATATAGTGTACAGCAGTTTCAAATTGATTCTTTTTTCATTCTATTTCAGGTTCTAAAATTCAATTCAGAGAAGTTGGGTGTGTGGTGGCTCTTAATCTCTCTATTCTGCCTTTAAAGAGATGTGGGCAGAACAATTGTAGGATCTGCAGACTTGTCAATTCCTGAGTGATTGTACACAGTGCTGCTGTTAAAGAACAGTCACCTTACTGATGTCCCTCTAGTGATACAACCAAAGAATAGCACATGTGAGAAGGGAAACTGGCACTTGGAAGACTAGCAGACTTGTCAAAAGGAAAGAACATATTTGTGTAATATGATCTTTGAATATGAACAATGAACTGAAACCCCTATTGCCTGTGAGGAATTTTACTTTGCACAATCCTTAAAGCTATGAAATTCCTCTCAACATAAAAAGTGGAGGGGCAGGAGGGGAAGAGGGGGAGCGGGGAAACGCCAGAGAACAGATGGCTCATTTCTGAACCAAATCTTGAACATCTAGAATTTCTGCTAAGATTAAATTACACCCCTGCATGAATCACATTACTTTTCATCGTAAAAGCTTTCCATTCTAACACCTTATTTACACAGATTACTAAACAAGTCACTACCACTTCAATCTGTAAATTAGTTTTAAATTGAAATATTTCCTAGTCCTCATTTTTGTACCGAAGACAATACATACATACACATAAGGAGTAATATAGGTTCTAACTAATCATTGCAGTATCTTCTGATGATTATTCTTCTATCAGTTTAAAATAGTGACCTCTACACTGAGGTGCTAATATGTATATAAAAGCCTACACAAACAATATTGCACAAAGTAAGATTTATAATAGAGTAACATATTTTAGAGACCCTTATAAAGAGAAGAGTAATAATTGATATTAAAAAGATGCATCCAGAACTAACACAGCATCTTTGCTTTTGTCTATTCTAACGTAGTGTTTCAAATCTTTCCTACCCCAGTGAGGATTAGAACAAATAAAGTTATCATCTGGAGACAACTTCAGTTGCACCAAAACCCAACTTGTACTCTAAATGTGCAGAGGGTGTTAGAGGTGAAGGGACAGGATAGGATTTTTCCTTTTGATGACTGGAAAGGACAGTTATAAATGGGGTGAGTGAAAGTCAAATACAGATTACACATCAACATTCAGAAATATTGCAAGTTTGGTTTTTTTTTGTTTTTTTTTGTTTGTTTTTTTTTAAACTGTTGATAGTTGACACTACATATTTAACATGTGCCATTGATTTTCCACAGTACCTGGGCACTCAAAAGCTACACATGGAAACAGCAGTCCAATGCCATAATACTTTATTGTGAAATAGTAACACAGAACTTCCTAAAATAAGGACAATCTTATTGTATAAGTCAGTCACCAACTCAATGCTATTATATTAAGTGCATCAGTACCAGGGAAAGTGTGGTTCCATTGGACATTTGCTATGACCTGGTCAAAACAAGCTGTCAAGTTGGTTAGTATTTTAAAGCCTTAAAGTGCTCAAAGATAGTTTCCTCCACAAGACTACCAATAGCTTTTCTAATTTTGCCACTAGAATGAAACATGTTCTGGGAAGATGTGTTTTGGAAGCAAAATCCTCACACCAAACAGTATAAACAGTTCTACAGAAAGTGTTAGGTCACTAAATCACCACCTCAGACACTTTCTTCAGTTAATTTTACAACTCACCTTTATAGGACTGTAAGAAATTGAGATCAACTTCTATAACTAATAACTTTTGTATAAACTAGGTTGTCAAGAACAGACATACCAAAAATATTACAAAGCATTGAAAGTGCTGTGCTTCCTGTTTTTCTTAGCAATTAAGATGAGATGGGAAAGTCACTTTGGAAGTCTTCTGCAAAAACATCACTTTATGGTGAAGATTAGAGATAAAGTAAAAGTAGGGAAATAACACTGACCAATGCAGTTCAATCATTTTATGTTCCTGGAGGAATTTCATTTTGACTTTGGGGTGATATTGAATATCTCTTTACTGAAACAGAAAGAAGTGGTAGACCACTGTTACAGGTTGTACTAAGGGGTTAAAATACAACTTGAATTTTGCATAATCTGTGTAAAAAAGATATGCTTGACATTTTGGAATGTCACCTTTCTTTATAGAATTATAGGCAAGATTTCTCCAATAAAACATAAGCCAGTTATAAAACTATAACTTCACATCAAAATTTTAAAAAGTTGTTAAAAAATGTTTTATTATATACATATCACACAGAAGAGCCTGTATGATCCTGTGGATTGTGTTGCTGATCAGACTCTACTTTAAAACCTGGAAGGGGCCGGGCCACCTGTTCTGGCTGCACAAGTCCCGATATTGAAGAAACAGAGGAGGAGGAGAGCATCCCTGTTGCAAACTGCATTTCTATACCTGGTTCTTCAGATTCTATTTTTATACTCACACATTGGGGTTCATCTTCTGATTCTGTCTTTCCACTATTGTTCAAGCTTGAATTGCCCTCTGTGTTTTCAGAAGTCTCCTCCACAGGGTGATATTGTTTAAGTCTTATGTGCCATGCTAAACTGCAGACTGCTGACACAGTTTTAAATTGATGAATGACATTTCTAGGGATGAAGTAGATGTCATTGTCACACAACTGAATTCTAGCATAGCGAATGCCTTCCCGTCTCATTTGGTTTAGTTTGGCTTCATCCACCCATTGAACACACTGAGAGGAGGAAAGATGATAAAGTTAGTAGTAGAATCTTATATGCAAAATGTATATTTTTGCTAGAAAACATGTTAGTGGTGTATGTATTTCTACAGAACACTTTCTTTGTAATGCCTTTATCGTGAACTTTTTTTTTTCCCCTCTGTCAGGGCCTACTAGTCACAAATTAGTTACATAGTTATAACTAAATTAACAAAGCTGCAGGCATTGCATTGAACTTAGACTTTGAGAGGAGAATGAAAGTAAGAAAAAACAACTCCCAGCATAAATCCCAGTTTGGTACAAAGAAACATGAGAAAGGCAATTGCTTTACAGAGCTGAGAACTATGGGTTGCTGATGATACAAAAGGGTGGGATACACAGTGAACCTGAAAATTATCAGAAATTACTTTCAAAATATTAAGGAAGAGATGTCACCAGGGAAGATTCGATACCTGTGACACTGGAGGTTCATGCAGGTCCAACTGAAGTCTCTGCACAACATCAGTGAAATCTTCAGCATGAAAACAAACCACATCTTTGGTTATACGAGGCTGGTCACTCCTAGAAAGAGATAAGCCCGGGAATTTTTAAAACATTTGAGTTATAGAGTATTACAGCTGTTCCAGAGAAGTATTTCACTGAACAAAGTAGCTAGTTTGATTTGCAATTGGACATGAAGTCTCATCTCTTCTCAATACGCACACATAATTTAGAGAAGGAGGTATAATAGATTTGTTTTATTTTGCTTTTTTCCTTAATGCCTATGCACCAGAATTGATTGCTTTGTGCACAAATACAGTAGTATCAGAAAACTGTGTTCAAACTGTTACTCTGCTGAAATTTACCGTTATGACCACAATTTGTCTTAGTTCTTCCATCCTGTAATTGGACCAACGTTCCTACATTAAAGGAAAAAAGTAAAATAAGCACGTGGCACACTGAACCCGAAATGATGAAGAAAATGTTTATCAGGTCTTTGTCCAATGACTGTGAAACATGGCAGAGGAAGTTTTGGCACCTTTTACTTATATTCAAATCTAATGAGAATGCTGATGATATAATCCAATTTTTACTCTAATAGTTAGAAATAACAATGTTGCGAGTCTGTAATTTAGAATTCTTTCTGTGCAAGGTCAAGAGCAATGTCATGGGTTATGAAATACAACTGCATCATAGTTTTGAAATTAATCCAGTTAGATGGTCAGTTTACAGTAGTTAGCATTAACATAACTACTCAGGAAAAGAACAATCACAGATGATGCCTAGGTAGGATGTTTTGAGTACCACTTATTTTGTATGCCACTAAAATGCACTGAAAAGTGCTGTTACAACTTCAAAATAGGAGGGGAATAGGAGGGGAAAAAAAAAAAAGAATACATAGTTTACATTTTTCAATTTACAGACAACATTTACCTTATAACAAGGTTTGAATGCTTTCTGTAGTTAGACTTATTTTCCAGTGAGTTTTCTTTTGAGAGAGAAAAGTTTAGAATTTTCCCTTCCTACTAGGATAGTTATTTCGGTTGCACTTACCACTCCCCAAATTGTACAGCCTTCAGAACACCTACAGCAGCTGTACTCTGCCAGTCAAATCCTTGACCCACATGATCAGCGTGAGCTCTTGTTCTGTCTTCAAAGAGAACCTCACGGGGCTCACTGGTCCGAGGTAGGTACTGGAGATTCTTTATTTCGTTCATTGATCTACAGCAGAATCAAAAGGTGTACTGAAATATGTTTCGGAGTACTCAAAAATATGTATTGTTTAAAATAATCTTTTAAAATGTTGTTTCCTGCAGGTTTCAAAATCTATTTCCCTTGATTTATTCCAGGCACCCGGCAATAAAAGACTTAGCAAACTATGTATTATGTACAGCTACAATATGGTATGTACAGCTAGGTTATGCTGTCATAACTGATTCCAGGTTATGACGGCAAACTTTACAGGACAGACAGTCACCAAAAACCAAATTTTGTCCCTTTGAGCTGAAAGAACTTTTATAAATGTAATGACATGTTGAACAGATGTATTTTAACATTTATTGGAGTTATTTGGGAGTACCTTTAGATATTCTGCACAAGTAGCAATTGAAATTTCCAATTCTTTATCTCCTAAAAATTAGCCCTACAGAGCACTCATCTGAGAAATATCAAGTGTTCGTGTGCATAAATATATGTGTATATATGCGCATACATGGATGCATGCGCACACATCCCACAGTATTTCCCAGGAAAGCATATAGTATCACAACTATTTATGCACTAACATTAAGATGCAACTTTAATCGTCTTCTCTTCTGTTTTAGATCACGTCACCCACCTCTACCACCTAATTAGTTTCTCACAGAAACTGGATGAATTTAAAAAAATACCGAAAGGTTACAGGAGGTTACAGTGTTAAGAAAGTATTGATCTAGGATGCAGTGCTATAAGAAGCAGTTAAATAATATAACCATCACAAATAACATTTGACTTTAATCACGAATGAAAATGATAAGCTAAATTGTGAAATAGCCTTCTGAAGAACTAATTACATATAAGTGTTTAGTTTTTATTCTCAAATCTGTTGTTTTTCCTTTAATAAGCAAAGGAAACCAAAATGTTACCGTCGCCGTTTGAATGGTGATTTTGGCATATCAGCTGTTGGAATCATCTGTTCTCCTGGTCTCACCCACATTATGGGACCATCATCACTCTGTGACCTGCACTGAAGGCTGAGACTAGAAAGAGTACCCCAGGGCAAAGTCATCTACAATAAATAAATAAATAATGTTAAGCAAAAAATATTGAGTGATATAGGTAAATAATGCCTTTAGGAAAACTGGTTCAAACTCGTTGTCAAAGAATTGCACAGAAATTGATGCAAGTTCCAGGAGGTAAAATATATTATAAGCTAAGCTTTTCAAACTTAGTTTTTAGGAAAGCAGACGGTGCCTAAGTATGTATGTTATGATGAATCAAATTTTAGTTTTGAATAATTTACATAACTATTCCATTAGTTCAGTTTCTTTCATTTGAACAGAGGAAAGGATGCACCACCATCCTTAGTATAGCTTAAATAATGAGTATATCAATGAAGTGGCCTTAAGGTTTCTAATTACCTGGAAATATCTGAAAGTTAGCAACTGACAAAAAATACCAATAGCACTTCAAAGAGAATATCATGAGTTACTGCTTACTCTCAGAAATGGAGATTCTTCTAACATATCTAGAAATTCTGGGAAGTAGTCCCCAACTTCTTCATCTACTGCTCCAACAAGACTAATCTGCCGCATGGGTCCTGCTCTGTAGGTTCCACAGCAGTAGGTTCGATTGACCTGAGGAGCCAGGAGGAAAAAATATATATATATGTATCACCATAGCTTTAGTTCTGTTACAGGAAATTAAAAACTATTATTCACCTGGCCACATCTGAATCTCTGTCCAAGTCCAAGACCCATCTACATAGTTTAAAGAGATTTCTTTGGGAGCATGGGAACTTACCAAAGACCATTCCACAGTTAGCTTTATTTCTCAGTCCCAAGTATGACATCTCTACCTGCACATGCAGAAGGTTCCACTTACAAGAGCTTGTAGATCTGTAGATCTACACTACTGTAGATCAAGCACCCTACTTTCAAGCCCATCAAAGCTATCATTTGCAGCTCAAGGAACATACACTCCCCTTCTGGTTTTGACAGTACTGATTTTTATGAACTAGGCACTATCCTCACAGACCAAGAGAATTAGCAATCCAAGTAAAAGTCTCCAGATACTAGTAGCACCTTTCAGGCTAAGGTTCTTGTTCTACCTTACTGATATTAACAACTTTACCAGCTACCCTCAGATGAATTTCAGAACAGTAGCATTAAAAGACTGTAGTTTTAGGCTATTGTTTTGCCCTAACAGGAGAACTCAGACTTAGCATAGTAGTTAGAAAGAATTGGATAAAGGTACTATCACCAACTACAAGTTAAACTATAATTTAAGGCTTCAATTTTCATTGAGGCAATTTATGGCATTTGAATGATGTGCCTTAGGTGTTCATATACTTGAATAACAGCAGAACCAGACAGAATCAGTTTTTCCCTGAAGAAGTGACAGCTTAGGCAGTTGTAGATCACTGAGGTAATTGAGAGCCTACCTCATGAAAGGTCAAGAAAGCCCTGTACCGCTGTGGTAGGAAGAGTGCCCTCAGATGAGGCATAAGCTTGAAACAAATTAAATCTGAGAAATTTCTCTAAACAAAAGCATGAATCAAGGGGTCATAAACATCATAGCAATTATTAGTACATCAGATCAACTATAAGGAAGAAAGAATACATAAAGACTTGCTATTTACAACGTAAGTGAAAGAAATGAGGACAGTGTGACAGACAATTGCAGCAAGGTTCGCATGTTTGTCTACAACAGCTACTTCCGTAAGACCAGATATTGCTTATGTTGCTTTAAGCAATACACCAAAGTAAGTCTGCAGCACAAATACACACATTCTTCATTTTATACTTTGATAGCTTCTGCAAATAAAATTGCCCATCCAGCATAAGAAAGCTTTTGTTCAGAGTTAATGAGGACAGACCACCAAGCTGTGATATGGTTCATTAACCAAAGCTCTCAAGAATATTGATTGTAACTTTATCTGACAACATGCACCAAGAATGGGGGAGCCTATCCTACTATCCTGTTTGCTGCTTCTCCCACTTCCTTCCCAATAGCAGGATCAGTTTACACAAACCTACTTCCCTCAACTCTTTCTTGGCTTGTTCCCAGAACCTATTTAGCTGTGACAGTTACTGTTTTTTGGGACGATATAGCAAAACAGAATAGGCAGCTGATCAGATTCTTTTTGAGAAGGGGAAAAAAGAGAAGAAAAAAGTAGACTTATTTTTCAACTCTTGATGTATTCCAGTTCACTGGGTAACCCTAGAAGGGACTATATTGAGACAGCTGATAGGGAAACATATTGTTCAAGACACATGATCAAGAATTTCAAATTAAAGTATACTTATTGTGAAATAAGCTTCAAACAGCTTACAAATTGCTGTTCTCAGTGTTTTGAGTCTTGAAAACTCTCAGTAAAAGTGAATAGCTCCAAACTGAAGCTTATCTTTAGCACTTAAATATAGAACAAACAAGCCAGAACAAGCAAAAAAAAAAAAAAAAAAAAAAAAAAAAAAAAAAAACAGAGAACACTCAAGCTTAGTAAGTATTTTAATGTAGAGCCATACAGAGTAAGATACCTTTATACTATAAAGATACAAGTTGCAGTTACTACTGTATGTAGTATATGTATACCTGTATATACTATATGTACTACTACATGTATATCTGTTACTACTATATGTAGTAACAGATACCCAAGTACTAGTTCATATTAATGTACAGATAGGAAAGACATGTTAAAGGAGTTTACACTGGTCTCATTGCCCCGAGAATGCAAGAATTCACCCTGCAAGTAAGATCATTATTACTAGATTTTGTGAAGTCTTCCAGAATAACATCCTTAATTTAACTGGCAGACACTTACTACTGACACTCAGTTTAATGTGTGTGATCAGGATTCCAAATTTGGCAGCTATGCAAGAAACAACTGAACTTCTGGCTTGTACAACATTCAGTTAACATTCAGACCTGCAGTTTACAAACCAAACTACTCTGATCTTTCAGCACAAACTCTCCAGGACTCAAGAATACACAGCACTTAAATCCTCTTTGGGGGGATTTTGTCATATGAGGAAAGACTAAGCAAGTTGGGCCTGTTTAGTCTGAAGAAAAGAAGGCTGAGAGGAGATTTGATTAACATGTTCAAGTATCTGAGGGGTGATTGTAGGGAGGATGGGGCCAGGCTCTTCTCCATGGTGGCTGGTGACAGGATGAGGGGTAACAGGTACAAGTTGAAACCCAGGCAGTTCCACCTCCATGTGAGGAAGAACTTCTTTCCTGTGAGGGTGTCAGAGCCCCGGCACAGGCTGCCCAGAGAGGCTGTGGAGTCTCCTTCCCTGGAGACCTTCAAACCTGCCTGGATGCCACCCTGTGCCCGTCCTCTGTGTGTCCCTGCTGGAGCAGGAAGATTGGACTAGATGCTCTCTAGAGTTCCCTTCCAACCCTAAGTATTATGCAATTCTGTGATTTTTTTCAGTTTGGTTCAGTAAAGCAAGCATGCAGGTTTGACAAACAGAAACACTTAGCTGAGCACCTGCAATTAAGAAAAAAAAAGTGTTACTGCATACAACATTCCCATAGCATGATTCATCTGCAAAGCTATGGTGTTCTATAGCGTATTTTTTGTTTTCTGCAGTTTCTCATACAGCCAGGTTCAGAAGTTCTGCTAAGCTTAGCCTAGTTGTTCATTCTTCAACAATGCTGCAAAGGAATGACTGTTCTGCAGACCAGTTCCAAGATGAAGAAACACTTTTTTTTTTTTTTTTTTTGAAGTAAGAAAGCATAAGCAGGACAGGCCTAGATCTTTATTAGAGCATTTTAGCCTCCTGCTTCAAGATGAGATAGTTTCAAGACTCATTTTAGCCTCCTGCTTCAAGATGAGATAGCTTTCAAGACTCCGCTTGAGTTTTAACAAGATACAGGTACTATAGTTGAATTTGCCATCAATTTAAATTAATCTTTAAGCGAGATATTTTAGTGTCATCCATACACTAACATACACTCACATTCCAGCTGTCTTTAACAGCAGAGTTGTCACAGCTGTACGTCCGCACATTTGTTTACTGTGTGAATCACACTGACATACTTCAGCCTTAGGGGAATAATCAGGTCATGCTACAGCGGGATCGAGGGGTGTTCTGGCATAAATGAAACTAGTGTCATGATTCACTCTTGATCAAGTTTAAACAGAACTTAAAAATAATTGAAATACCACAGCAGAATACAACCCAGTGGATCCTATTCATGACCATATATTCTACACATACAAGCTTCCAGCATAAGCTATTCACATTTACAAGACCATTAGCCAGGAAAAACAATTGTTACATAGCTGGATGGTGCTGCTTAGCCATTTCAGACACTGTTACATGTACTCCAAATAAGTTAGAATGTAACCAATATGCCAAAGAGAACATAATATAAATGACTAACAGAAGACTTAAGCCCAACCTCTTGACAAGTTGCATGACTGCAGAGCACAGGCTCAGATGCAAGTTGTGTAAAAGTGTCCTGCTGATAAGGAACTATTTGTATACTCAGACTGTTACTGGATTACTATGCATTCTGATGCATCTCTTCCAGTTCAGAATATTTAACCTATTAAGTAGAAGTTGTTAAAGAGTGCTGTGGCAGCAACCCATTATGGAAGACAAGCTCCCAAACAAAGGTTTACATAATTACTGTTTAAGTGCTGCCTGAAAGAAACTCTGGGAAGCTTTAAAAGCCTCTGCAAGTTATCATACAGTACCTTTCTGTGAAAGAATATCCATTTTCCAGTGCAGATCTTGCTTGTAAGAGAGCTTCACAAACTTTGAGGAGATCCAGACAGCCCATCAGAACTAAAATTTCCAGGATCTGTTGCTAAAGGGCTGCTCCAACAGTATTATGGTAGAGAGGTTTAGATCTTTCTCACAGGTAAATTAATATTCAAGACCTTAAAAACTTCTTTTAAAAGGCTTAAAGCAAGTAAGCAATGGTTTGGATCTGTTCTTAGACTAGACTGAGCAGGAAGAAGTTTTGCTCCATCTGTAACAAATTTATCTAAACATTTTAAGAACTGGAATGTTGCTGCATGCTCATAGATACTTCCAAGCTTCATGACAAAACATGAAGGAAATTAAAGTTGTTTTTTTTTCCCCCCTCCATATGAGAATCTTGAAATTAACTTGCCTATTAGTGTTGCATCAATTTAAGTCACACAAGTACAGTTTCAAGAACTTGGGAATTTGAATATTGAGAGAATAGTTTTCAACTGAGTTCTTAAACTGAGGATGAAACTGTTTTCCTATGAAGTTTTCAGACTATGTTAAGCCTACCGTGAAAAGAAAAGCAGTTTATAATTGGTTTTGGGAAAGCTTTCGCATAAGAATTCCAACTCTTTCTAAAATTTTAGCTTCAGGTAAACAGCACAGTAGACTAGTGTTTCTAAGTCCCAACATAATTTTTCATCTTAGAGAAAAAGAGAAAACAAAAACAACTTATATCTCAGAAATGCTTCTATACCTCTTTTACACCCCTCTTATGCCCTCACCACTCTGGATTAATGAGATTAATCACATCTAAATACTGCCTACCTTGCATGACTTTAAACATTACTTACCTGAGAGTGAAAGTTTGAAATTGTTGTTGTTTCAATGTCTTTCTTGCCCAAGATTTCCATTTTCACCGGAGTATTAGGAAAGTTAAAAGCAAAGTAATCCAAGAAGTCTGGTAAATAAGCAGCTGCCCCATGTACTATAGCTAGAGCATAGTAAGCTGCATTTTTATCATTTTCACTGAATGACAAAGCAAGAAACTCTTCTGCAAATCTCTCCATCTCCACTGGAGACAAAAATGAGAGTTCATCCATGTAAGCATGAAGAACCAGAGCGCCACCATTAGACTGATGTTCTTCATGAATGAAGTTGCTAAATTTAGTGCCAGTTTTCAAGAAGCTGCTGCGAACAGAATGCTCCTGGTGAGTCACAAATGGTGTTTGCACTCCCTGGGGTACTCGATACTCCTGCATACCCAAATTCAGTCTGCAGAGCTGCTCATCCTTCAGATACCTGAAGGATTCCTTGTTCACTTCCAAGTTATCACACTGTCCTTGGGTCAGAATATCTTTGTCAATGCGAGTGAGTCCAGCACACACCGTCTGCACTTCTTTGTTGTACATCTTCAGGCGTTTTCCCCTCACATCTTCCCGGTGTTTCTTTTTCTTTTTTTTCTTTATCTTCTTCATAATAAGACTGTCAGCTCGCTGGGTTTTGCCATTTTCATCTGGAGTTTCTGGCAGCAACAGTAAAGAGAAAATTAGAGTTCCGCAATTACAACACATTCACCCAACAAGAACTGAGACAACCCACTTCCTAAAATTATGTATTCCCACAATATCCTGCTGTCCTTGGAGATTTTACTTATACAACAAGTAGCATATTAGTTATTATGAAAAAAAAATCAAATTAAGAAAGTTTCCCAAAACTCAATCTTAATATTCCGATTTAGAAATATTTCCATTTTTTGAGATTAGTATATGTTTAAGAGGCATACTAACAGTTCAAACACTACTAACTTCTGACAAGGATACCTGACTAATTTAGGAGAGGATAAACAAGCAAGTACATACAACATTTAAACATTGCTTTCATTTCAGGATACCTGACTAATTTAGGATACAAACCAGAAACAAGTACATACAACATTTAAACATTGCTTTCATTTCAGGATACCTGACTAATTTAGGATACAAACCAGAAACAAAGTAGAGCTTGACTGAAGAGGTATAACTGCTATTGACACTTAGAGGAAAGAAGCAAAAAACAAACAAACGAAAAAACACACTGAAGCAATTAAATTTTTGGTAAAAGAAAACAAAACAGGCAAGTCTTTAGAAGAAACATCAATGGTCCAACTGGCATTTCCAAAACACTGAGAATACGGTTAAACAAAACTAACAAAACTGAGCACACACTTTTTGCAAGTGAAATGTATAAAAAAATCACATTTATAATATGAACAGTCAGCACCAAGTTCACTCACAAAAATCTTATTTTTTGGACATTAAAGATTAGATAGAGTTCAGGTTCTAGAGTAGCCTCAAGACCCTCTTCCTGGCTCCTCTGCCAGTTCCCAGATGGGAGAGAGCACAGTAGAAAGCAACTGGTGAGAGAGCTCATGCTGATCACATGCCTTATAGGTACGAAACTATCAGGTAACAACGTTTTTACTTCTCACTATAAATCAGCTCTGTTAAAATAGTGACAGACCTTGTTGGTCTTTAGAACTACCTCAAGGGACCCAGTCTTCAGGTAGTGGTTTGCTCAAAAACTCAGTATATTCAGAGTGCCAAATAAGTGCTATTTAATACAGACAGAACCCAATATGCTGTTGAACTACATACCAACCTGTGCAAGAAGAAAAAGATCTGAAGCATCACCTCCTCATTTTTAGCCATCTTTCTAGTTTAATATTGTTTTCTGGTTAGTTATCTAATTCAGACCTAGGCAATAAGATTTTAGTTGATTGGGGTGGCATGAGGGGGGCAGGCAGGCAGTGGATTTTTATTCTTTTTCACAGGTTAATCTTCGAATGGTCTGAAGACTGAAAGGTTTTTAGAGATAAAACAGAAGAACAGTTCGATCAGGCTAAATGCAATATAGTAGCTTATCTTCTAGGATTAAGATGCTGTTCAAATAAAATGTAGCTATTAACAACAGCAGTTCAAAATTTGATTGCCCAGATGTTTAAAAGAGTGCCAAGATACAATTTTAGTCTTCCTGAATTAAAAGACTATTTCATGCCAGTGGTGCATATAAAACACTAAGTGCCATATCATCAGGACGACTAAAGGGAGTTAGCATCTGACTAAAAGTTGCCACAGCTAGAGTGGATTACCCACAACACAGGGCTATGCACTGAATTTATTTTATTTTTTTTTTTTACTGCCAAGTTATCAGGTTTGTATCCCTTTCTTGTTCTCTTGAGGTACTTGCAGAAAAATATATGTTACTATTGTGATCTACAAGAAGAAATAGTAAATTGACAAAGCTTCAAGTTGTGCAGTTAGAGCACAGTATCTAGCTAAATCTTTAGTAGTTTGTTCCCAGAGCTCTTCAGCAAAAGCAGTGGACCCTCTCGACAGCCTAGCGTAATGAACAGAATTACTCACAAAGCAAAGAAATAGTTGATTGCTTAATACCAACTTTATACAATTGTCTTTCAGGACCTGAAATACGAGTTTTCATGGTATTGTTGTCATGCATAATCTCTACAAATAGCAACTGTCCTTATTATATTACAGACGGGGAAATCAGGAAAGAAAGCATTGTAGCAGTTGTTTTTGATAACACAGCTTATTCACAGAGCTGTTTCAGTTACTAGTGAATCTTAAAAGTCACGCTTGCATAAGCTTACCAGCCACTAAGCTCCGAGTTATAGCTACTGCCTTATTAGTTTCATCAAGCATGCAATTTGCAAAGAAAAGATCTTTATGTTGGTGAGAGAGAGATTCAAATCCAAGCTGGAAATACAAGAGAGTTTTAGACCACCACACAGGTATTACAAATACCTCCTTGTTAGTTCTAAGTTGATTTTTCAATATTATACATGTCTTATTTTAACCATTTCTAATTTTAGATATGATTTAAAAGCCACAGGTATGTACTATGTACAATGCAGAAAACCTTCCTGTTTGGAGATATTCCCTAATACTCCTTATCAGACCTAAGACTTGTACTCTTTATACTGTGGAACCTCCACTCATGGTCTATTTTCATGAGAGAAGCCATCCCAGCTCCCCACCACTGCTGTGCCTAACAGAACAGAGACCCCCCTGCTGCATTCAGAGCAGACTTGGCAGCAAGTGAAGCTACAGAGCAATAGACCTTGACCACCTGGAAGAGACTCTGTAGTAAGTTATTCCTTTAAGTGAATGGATAAGCTTCAGTACTTCAGGGACCATAGTCAGGTCAATCAGCAGACACATTGGTTCTCACAGCAAAACAGAATGAGAGCAGTGCCAGTAACTTCAGCTAGTTTATTAGACACCATGCAGACAAACTTCCTAACATCACTATCACATCAACCAAAGCATCACAAGTGTTCACTGGCACCCGTGGCCTAAACGGGAACATAGCAGACAGAAACGGGCAAATTAGACTACATATGGAAACAGAAACTGATAGTGAGAAGTGGTGGTGGGGGGGGAAAGAAAAAAAGAAAAATAAAGTAGCTTTAAGTAGCTTTCTTTGGCAAATTTGGAATTCTGATGGCAGTTTTAATTGTATTTAAGGCTTAATAAAAAACAAACAAACACACACACGCACACAGACAACCTCATTTAGTTACTATCTTAGAGCTGCTACACAGTGGCATTCCCAGTTTAATAATCTCTCCACAACTTCCGTTTCCCCAGAAGCACTAGCTAGCACTTACCCTGCCAACTTAACTTTCACAAGCACACACACAACACCTTCACACACACTCTTAAAACATGATCACGATACAGTTCGTCTACTACAGCAGCTTTATGATCGCCTACAATGATTTTCAAAAGCATTTTCACTACCACAAGTGTGTGAGTACTATCAAAAGAGTGATTTAGAACTGTAAGAAATAAAAATAAACAAGCAAACCAGCAAGCTTCGCCACAGAAATTCTGCCCTTCCCTACTGGAAAAAGCTTCAAGCGTTTACTGACGCCCGGCCTGCGGTTCCCAGCTCCAGCCGCCACCGACACGAGCGCGACAGGAACAAAGTTTCGCCACTAGCATCTGCGCCGGTGACGGGGGCTGCCCGAGCGCA
>NW_010583021.1:110930-121988 GCF_000705375.1 Tinamus guttatus | reverse complement strand
GGGGGAGCGCGGGAGCCGCCGCCGCGGCCTGCAGCAGCGCCGAGACCCCAGCAGTCCTGCGCCGGCCTATTTCGTTCGCCAGGCCTTTAATATCACGCGTGCCACTAGTGCTAGGAATTCCCTAATCCACTGTCTCGCGCCTGCCACATCAGTAAACCCAAGCACGTGAGCCAGATAAACTTAAAAAAAATTTTTTTTTTACAGCTTTTCTCACAGCGGTCATCAAATGCTTCATCGATTAAACATGCACTCATTGAGTTTGGGTACAATGTTTCAAGTCAGTAAAGTAAAATACATTAAATAAAAAACGTCTGTCAGTTTTACTCCTTCGCTGCTAATTATGGCTATCCTGAGGGTGGCTCTGGCCCTGCAAGACAGAGCCCAAACAGGCCTCAATAGATTCTCGGGACCACGCTACAGGAAAACAAGCATAGGAAGTGGCTTTCAACATCTTTGCTTCTCCTCACCTCAGATATAAATAGCAGGAAAACAGATTTCAGAGTGGGGCAAGGGGTGTCAGTCTTGAAATCTGTCTACCAAGTTATCTGCCTGGAACAGTGTGTGGCTTTTTTGAAGGATCAAAAATCCTTCAAAAAGTGTATTGCCTTTAAAATACATTTAAATTTTGCTCATTGTACTTTTTTTCAGATGGTGAGGGCAATTAGGCCAGCTAATTATGCAGTCATTACATTTAGTCTTACTGACTATAAATCTAGAAAAAAAATCTGACTCAGATGAGAAAATTTAATTAACTTAGAGAAAAAAAAGTCTAAGATCTGAGGTGTAAATTCTCTTTTAGTGACCGTACTGTAAACATATAAGCAAATATAAATTTTTGATTAATGTAACTATACATATAAGTGAGGTTATACAGATGTCAAATTTGTAGCACCCAGATTTGTGTTTTGCTTTGGTTTTGTTTTCCTTTGCCGTCATATCATTTCACCTTTTTCACTGGAACCAACTCCCAGTTAACACTGTGTGTTTTGAAGACTCAAGTCCATCATTTTGAAGTCGATTCATCCCAAAACAAGATAAAAAATGTCACTCAGTACAATGAAATATCTATTTTCTTCAGCTTCCATCCCATTGAAAATTAACTAAAAGTGCCAAGCTGCTGATATTTGTATATTATTCTTTAAGACTTCAGTTGATAAAGAATGTGCAAGTAGTGCCTCAGCTGAAAATTTTGTGCAACACTCTGATTTGCTTATTCTGGTGAAGATTCTTATTTGGAAGAGCACTCAAGGCATGCCAGAAGGACACTTCTCAAATCTGTAACAGAATCTATACAGTTTATCTAAAGATTCCATGTTGTTGGTGGATTTCTTGGTCCTTTAGGTTTTGAAAATCGAGTTGCAAAGCCTAGAAACAAAACATTTATTAATGAAACAAATTCAGTAAGTAATTATAGATATTGATCATGTCATTACTTCAGATATTTTCAAAAAAAATCAATTGCAATTCTTTCCTGAACTTTAAGATATCCTTGACTTAAAACAACATCCTATATTTGAAGGTCAATGGCTGTGTTCACTTTATCTAGCCTATAAATGTATCTGTCAACAAGTACTGTCATTATAACATTAATAACAAGAACATAACTAGATTTTATGCCCAGTCTAATAAAGGACTGATCATTTTAATGGAAGACTCTTAAGGAAAACATAGTGATTCTCCTCTCCTGTATAATACAGTATGAGGCAGCAGTCTAATGGCAATGTAACAGCTTTATATTCATCTTCTGCTCTCTCTGTTACCACATAAAGGCTAAGTCTTTCAGATACAGGAAAACCAAATATACACTTTTCGCACTCTTTACACACTGAGAAATATTTGTCAGAAGAGGTTTCAGGGCTTGTATTTGTTTACCTTCCCCATTCTTGAAACAGTTCATGTATAATGTTGCAAATGTGTAAAAATAGTAAATATTACTTATAATTTTGAAATAAAAGCAATTTTACACATATTCAAAGGCCTAATTCTTGTGCATGTATAGGGACCATAAAATCAGATAGAACACCAGATAACTGCCACAATACCAGATTAAAAGTGTTCAGAAAATACAGACAGAATTCCATTACATTATGTACACAAGGAATTGTCTGGTCCTATTTTCAAGCATTACTTCATTTGAAAGAATTAGAATTCAACCTGATGCCTGCATTTAGACTTTTCAATAAAACTTCTTATATCAGAAAGCAAAGATAGTAAGAACGTACCAAAATTAAGAAAAGAACTTGAATGGTTTGATGGGGCAGATTCTGGTGGTTTTGTCTTTGAAGATGGACTACAGATACCTAGAAATATTAAACTCAGAGAGTTAGTGACCATCTCGATTTGCTGAAAAGCTGGATTCATGCATACCTATGGGATATACTATACTGTCTATACTGCCATGTGCACAGTAAGGTTAGGCACAGATCTGTTTCAGCACAAGATGAAATTGAAAATTTTCCATATTATTTGAGCTTCAATGCCACACAGTTTTAAATGCATTATTTGCTCATAACAGCGAGTGAATGCACTACTGCAGCACATTCTACCAGGAAGATGTTTGCTCAGAAATGCTTCAAAATCTTATTTTCAAGATATGCATTTTAGTTTTATATCAAAGTAATTTAACAAGAATTTTCATATTTATGAAATATGGACTCCAAATGGACTGATAAGAATCCAGGACTGGACTCTAGTTAATCATGTGTCCAATAGCCTTCCCATCCATCATTTTTAGAGCATTTGTCCCACCACAAAGGTTTGAATGACCTGAATAATTCTGGAATTTGGATACACTGGAGCTGTCTGCCAAGTGCCAAATGAAGTCAGAAGGCTCTGCAGTCTCCTCAGGGCATTTTGGAAATTGCTACTCCCAAGACAACATGGTTCTCAGCCAGCCAGCAGAGTGACTACTCTGCCTATTCTGAAGTAAACAGGTAGGGAAGGAGTTTCACACTAGAAACTCCTAGAAACACACTAGAAACTAGAAAAATAAAAGTTCTTAAAAAAAAAAGAAATTTCAGGTATTTCTTTATACACTTGGTTAAAGCTAGCAGGAAGATGCACATCAGCTTGAGAGACTTACTTTTTCTCACATTTTTCAATATTTTCAAGCTCTGTAAAAATGTGGAGAAAAAGAGGGCTTATTGAAAAAATAGGTAAGCATTAAATCAGCAAGTATGATAAAAGGAATTCACTCATCAACATACATGTATTACTGTTCATCAAAGCTACTGTATAGTGTGAGACATGAATGCAGATTTCTGCCATTTGCATAATCTCTAGCTTATTTTTAGCCAACACTGAAGCATCCCCATGACTAGCAATTGTATTATTCTTCCTGTTTTCCTCAAAAACAGTATCATAACATTCCAAAGTACCATAGCCTATGAGGGTAGTTAACTAGGACAACAAAGAGAGAAAACTGATAATGAGTAGAGCCGTCCTAGTTAGTTGGGAATCAAGTCTCCCCTTGGGCAACTTTTTAAAGAGTTCAGTTGCAAAACATAGGGCTGAGGGATAACCAATCACACAGGTACAACTATGTTACTCTGTTTCTGTTGCAGACTGAGGTTTTGTTCACACTTTTAGAAAGAAATATAAAAGCATCTCAAAAGCAGGCCACTATTGTGCTATCATTTTCAGACATTTTGCAATAAGAAAGTAACAGTATCCATAGCTAGAAAGATTGGTCCTTCTCACCCTCTCCTTTTTCAATAGCTTTTGTTTTGTATTCCTTTGTACCTTGCTTCTCCTGAAACATGCCATAGGCTCTTTGCATGGTGTTTCAGAAGCTTTATTGCCCAACTCCCAAGGGCTACTCGTGGAATTCCTTGCAGCAGGCTGCAGACCTGAGAACATACACCAAAATGTTTTTAGTGGTCATTCATGAATCTTTCTGTTTTGCTTTTAAGTGCTTTGCTACTGTTTTTTATTTCCTCTAATGCCTCAGTTCCAAAAGGGAGAAGTGATTGTAATCTTTCCAGCAAGTCGCCTGGTTTCATTTACTTCCTTTTATATTTGCTAAACTCTGAAGCACTACCATCAGTAATTTTTTGAACAAGTGGGCCATAAACTTCTCAGCTAAGTACAGATTCAGGTTAAGTATAAAATCTTTTACATACAGAGAAAATAAATTGTCACTTACTTCCTGCGTCAGCAAGAACAAATGACTCCGGGGTTCTTTCAGGAAGCGGAGGAGGGGAGTTAGAGCGATCCCTGTTTATCTCTAAGACAGCAAAGATAAAATATTTAGTTACCTGGCTTTTCAAAAAAATAAATTAAAAAAATACACTGGCAGTTCAGTGAGAGAGACACAACAATGTAACATACATTTATGTCAATCCTTTTGAAGGAAACACACAACATGCAGTCAGAGATGCAACTCCTTTTAGCCTGAGGGGACAGGAAGGAATATCCCAATAAAGGAGTATGGGACGATATAGTGGCTGATTAGGAGATATAAAACTACCAGGTCATTTGGTTGCTAACTATTTAGACAGTGAACAGAACATTTGTCGCACTGCGTGCTTGTTGCAAAAATGTTTACTAAGTCTGTTACCATTTAAAGCAGGCTTAGGAGCAAGTAGACCAAAAAAAAGTTATACCTGATGGGCAGCTCCGGACCTTCACACTCTAGAAATGAAAAACAAGGGAGGTGTTTGAAATTCCTATAGTTAAATGTGATTCTTTTACATTCACGCAAGCCAGGGAAGAAGAAATGATGTTATATGCAAACACCCTCCCACACACCCCTCCATGCTCCTGTAATGGAAGACAGGATTACGCCCTATTGTTTCACTTTATGAAGCCATAATTAATCTAAAAGATGATGAAAAGATGCTTTTTTGGATGTTTCACTAATCTAACATTTGTTTAGCTCCTTCCTGTTCTACAGGATGAAGTGAACTCAACAGGCCTCCAACAGATCTTAGTTATCCTTCTCTAAAATAGGGACAGTATTGATCCTATTTAGCATGGATGTCTGGACAATAAATTAATGTTTGGAATGAACTAAATATTGATAAGGGGGAGCTTGACAGAGACTGGGTCTTTATTCCTATCCTGAATTCTGAAATATTATGGAAAGTACACACTGCCCAAACTAGTTTTTTTCTCACAGAAACAGGAAACATGATATATAAATTGGCATAGCAGTAGTGATGGAGAAAAGATAAAAAAGCTGCTTGCTTACCTTACACGGTCTCAGTCTCACTGAGTCATTAGAAACCTCTGAGCAAGACACACCACTCCACTCCAGTGAAGTTCCAATATTTTTATTTCTGGTTGGGGGCTGAAAATCAGAAGCTGTCAGAGCAAATTCACCTGGATATCATGAAACACAAGAGACAATTTCTCACCCCAGGTAGCCAGAGTAAGGCACTGCTGGATGCTAGAGTATTATACAAGCCTCAAGAGAGCAAGGCATTGCTGCATTAAAGACACTTACCTGCTTCACTGGCCACAATAAAGGACTCCGGGGTTCGCTCAGGCAGGGGTGGAGGATCATCATCATCCTCCGGCTGTGCCAAGAGGGCTGGTTGAAGAGACACAGACAGGTTACTCGAATGGCACCACACGGCCAGAGAGCCACAAGACCTTTGCAGAGGCCCTGGTAACTGTCATACCCAACTGTTGATACCCTAGGTATCAGAGATTGTGATTAAACGCATCTAAAACTCTACTTAAAAATTCAAACAGCCCTCAGCATCAACTCACTTGCTGTTAGATTATTGCCCCCAAGGACATGATTCCAGCAGTGTTGCCAACAGAATTCCTACTGCACACAAGAAAATTACGAGCCTTTCCTTGCACACATAATCTTATATCTAGTAGTGCTGTAATTCCAAAAAGTATCTTGCATTTGGAAAACAAGAGAATACTTGCTACACTGAATCCAGAAGGGTCTGAATAGGACAAAGCCCAGCAATGTCAAAGCTGCAGACAAAAGTTCTGGTCAGGGCTTCTTAGAAAATGAATTCTACTATCTTTATAGGGCAGGAGATAGTTGCATGTTTCTCAGAGCACCCTGCTTTAAGAACTTATCAGCACCAACCTTTTCTTCCTATGACAGTTATAACTTATAACTTAGTAGCTGAGGTAACATGATAATCCAGAGCTACAGCCCTTCATGGATATTAAAACCCAACACTCTGCACTCCCTCTAGCCTAGTGAAATCCAGAGAGAACAAGCCCAGCTTGCAAAAGGGCTGCACCACTTACCAAGTGAGGACATCCTGTCCTGGTTCCACGGGAGAGCGTGCTGGGACACAGGCCTGGCTGGTGGAGAACTGGTCAAGGCAGACTCTGCTGGGGCAGTCACAGCACAAGAGGGGAAAATTGCATCACGTGCCTCTGCAAAGCGCTCAGGAAACCCTGGGGATGTGAGATCATCTGAAGAAAGGGATGAGAAGTAAGGGTCTTCTGCTGAACAAGGGTAAGGGTGGGAGCATTGCCTGCTGTTCTCATGCCTTGGGGGGCAGTCTGCTGTTTTGCTTGAGTGATTCATCTCAACAAAGGAAAACCTATCCTGTTTCTTTACCTGAGAGCTTGAATAATAGGCATTTGGCAACTGTGAACTCAAAATAGGCTTTACAGACCCTTCATCCCATTTCCGGGTTTCTCTCTGCTGTGCAAGCACAAAAGGGGTAGATGTAGTCCGTGTCAGAGGTGCTCTGTCATGAGGCCATCTCCTGCCTATTCCCTTGGGTTTCAGGTTGAGAAGCAGCTGCTCAGAAGACATGCTGTTGAACTCCACACTATGGTGTTTCTGGAGAGCTTCCCCTGGATCCCACTTTTCAGTAGCAACTGCCTTCCCACTGTCACCGAAGCTCAAAGTCCCAAAGGAAATGGCTGGTCTAATGTGAGGGACTCCATGCCCAAAGCTGTCACATGAACTTGTGGCAGACAACGATATCAGGGATGCTTCACTTTGCAGTATAGGAGAATAATGTTGATGTACATCCTGCTCCTCTTGCCCTGAGCTGCAATAAAGCACAATAGCATAAAGTCAAAGTCATCGAGTACTTAGAAATCCACTTTTGTCACATCATTAAAAGATGTCACAAAATTTAAAAAAGAATTATGTTAAGAGTAAAGCTGATCAAATCCAATTGGAACTTCAAGGAGTTTGTAGATCCTGCTCTCAACTGGACTGCAACTTAACTGAACTGCAAGATTCAAACTGAATTGTCTCACAGAAAACACACACACCTACAGCAGAGTACATAAGGGCATCTTTGTGGACGCGTATGCATAACTGCAAATACTAACCCACATGATACTTGTGTAATGGCCTTACCAGTTTGGCAATCCTTGAGAATAAATTTCTTCCAGTGGGGTCAGAAGTGGTTTTGCTACAAGATGCTTGGTTTGAATCTAGTGAAGCAAAAAGATTTGAATACTAGACAGTGAAGAAAAAGAATGCAAAGAACACAAACATGCTATTTCAGAAGATAAAATTTGTACCCACTGTTTTTCATTATTAATGCAGCTTGGAAATGATAAACACCAACTTAGAGCCGAAAATGGAGGACAGATCCTCCTGAACAGCTTCTCCTGTCAGTACCTTTTTGAAATGACAGTACAAAGGGCCATACAAAAAATCAGTCATTTCAAACACCTTTCAAAAACCCTGAGCAGACAATTCTGCCATTACACCTTCACAGGGCCATTTGGTCTGGCTATGTAAGGTTTCGCTTACGACATTTCTGCACACGACCATCCCCCATGCTCTACAAAATGCTTTCAGAGGGCAGTGAGGTTTCCACAGGCGAGAGATTTGGCCAGGAGCTATAGAACCACATCCGGACTTGAGTAGTTTTCTGTATTTTATATCAAGCCAATCCCCCATCTTCTTTGCTTACAGACTATCCACAGCACATGAGTAAAAGGCTCTTGCCAGCCATTTTCTCTCTCAGCTCTGTCTTAGAACAAATACCATGTGATTACTGTAGCAAGACTGCGGTGCAGATAGCATTGCAGGATCCTGTTCCTAACTCTTCAGACAAGACTCCTCCAGTTATGAATAAATAGGACAAAGAGAGTAGTAAACAAGGTCCTTCCTTCCAGGTCTGCAGAGAAAAGCTTTGCGGGAGGAATCTAGGTCAAAGCTGTCTTGCCTGAGACTGCAAAAGGCAGTGTGTTTGACTTGGGGACTTTTACCTGCGAAGCAGCAGAATATTCTTGCTCATCAAATGTTTTAATCTGCCTTTTCAGGAGTTCAATCACAGCATCATAAACCAGCTCATACTGCTCCTGCATTCCAGACAAATAAAACAAGCCAATACAAGCAGTACTTGTAAATAGTCATCAGTTACCCAAATTAAACAACATCAGCTCCTAAGAAAAGCTGTTACTTTCCAGTCCGTAGGTAGGACAAATTCTTGGAAGAGATGGAGGCTACAACTTTCAAAGCGTTGAGGTTGAAGCGTTTGTTTTGGTGTTGGCAGCATAAACAACACTGTTTTTTACTGCATTTCCTCTTCAGTCTGTCTCAACTGAGAGCAGTTCCCACTTTATTTTTTGTACAGTCACTTTTTTCACAATGTAAGTTTTCAATATATGCAACTGAAAACACCAAGCTATTCCAGCTAGTGTAGTGTTCTACAAGGAAATGGTCAGCTACAAAATTCATTTCTGCTAAATCATTCTTCTGTTCAGAAAAGGAACTTGTAAAAATATTAATAAATCTAAGTTCTCAACAGTGCAACAATTCTATGTTTCATTCTAGCAAACCCTTCTGGAAAGAAGTTGCGGTTTCTGTATTGAGAGTATACCAGTTGACAAAATTTCATGTGCGTACCTTGGTTTGCACAATTGAAGGCCTTTGCGTGCGCATTTCCTGAATCAGACTGAAAATACTGAAGTTCACTGGAACAATCTTGCGAGAAAAGATAATAATAATAATACAGACGCAATTCCAAGCAGCTTCCAAGTCATAATGCAGTTTAGATCAGAGTCAGAAAGACTGACACTTACTCCATCCTTCAGCAGCTTTTGAGTGTAGTCAATAGCACAGATGACCCCTGTTCTCCCACAACCAGCACTACAATGGAAGTCACAGACAAATTGCCAGCAACAGTCATTTTGAAAATATCCACAGTCCCCTGAGAACTCTCCATCCCATGAGGTCAATGCAGACCAACAATTGTACTCCTGGTGGCAGCTTTACCAGATCTCACATAAGACTTTACCCTTCTCCACCAGAGAACAGCTCTACTGCAGGGAAGAATGCCCATCGTATACCCCTCTGAACAACTCTTTAGCCTTCCTGTGGGGACCAACCTACACATTCTTGGTCTCTTAACTATACTATCCCTGGTCTGTCATTACCTACCTTTTTTTTTTCCTCCCTACTATCTAGCCATGCTAGGTCGCTCAAAGGACACTTTTGTGTCTCAAATCTTGTGAAGAAACAGATGTATGACAAAAGACCTTCCACCTGTAAGGCCGTCTACCTGTATGGACTTTCATAAAGCAAGTAAGAGAGAAACTAGGGTGGAACCAGCAGCTCTTCCATGTCAGTGCATGAAATACCCACCTGCAATGGATGCAGACAGGAACGTTGTCATCTGGCTGGTAGCAACGAATCTCACAAATGAGCTCCAAAATGGGATCAATGGAAGAGGGAACATCATGGTCTGGCCAGTTTTTATAGTGGAAATGATAGATGGTGCGTATTTCCTATAAAAGAAGAGGAAGAGTGTCCCTTATTTTAATATATTATTTATATAATAAAGCTAGCCAAGTCGCATTTCCTGCTTTGACCTTTCCTACTTACTTCATTCAGGGCCACCTTTAAAGTCCTAATCACATATTCATTTTTCTTGTCTTCAGCTTCCTGCAGAACAGTAAGTTAGAGTCACATTTGCTTCAGATGACATTAGTTTCCAATGCACGTGATGTGATATGGCATTAAGAGGCAGATATACTCACACAGGCAATGGAGAAAGGACCACACTGCAGGGAACAGTCACCCACCTCTGCCCAGTACCGCTCACATTTTTTCTGTTGCAAGAAGCAGGAAGTCTGTGGTTATTCATCTGTTATTATCTCCTGTTTTACCCTGCCTGACAAAACTCATGCTAAAAACCTACTTTTTGCTGCTGACCAGTCTCTAGTCTCCCCCATCCACAGAGTCATCAGGACAGGATTTAGACCTGTGACAATTTCATGTGCAGATTTTCTGTGCTCATTCTTGACTGCCAGAACCACAGCTCTGTGTACAATGACACAAAGGGGCTTTGTGGGAAGAGAGGAAGAAGGATGTAGGGGTGTTTGGATCTTGCTTGTTTTTGATTTTTCCCCCCCTTCAAAGAGACTAGTTACACTCCTGGAAGTGGTTTAAGAATCTGCAGCATGGTGACTCCAGCAGTCAAGGATTAGTGCATATCAAAGAGAAATTTCGTGCCCTTAGTGAGATTTTATAGAAATCCATATCCCTCCTCACTGTCCTGATGGCAGAGGTCATCTCTGATACCTTACTCACCTTTCCCATTTCAAACTCCATACAAGCCATGACCACAATCTGGAGAAAGAAAGTCTGTCAGAAAAACCTGAACAAAAAGTTTCCTATTCAGGCAGAAAAACTACACTCATCACCTAGGAGTATTTATCAGCTATAAGGAAGTTACCTGGACTCTCTTACTCACGGGCCCACACTATTGGGTAAATTACACCAGGACAGGACATCATCCCCTGCAAGGGCACCCAGGCCCCCCATGCAAGGCCAGCCAGGAGCAGTGCCCAGGCCTCAGCATAGGTATTACAAAAGCTCACAGGAAAGATGCAGGACACAAGGGATATCTGGGCACTCCCACCATGACACTGCCACTATCCAGTGCATCACAGAGGAAATGAGGTGTCTTTATATATGACCTTAAACATATATGTACGTATATGTAAATATATACATATATAAATTTGCACCTTACCAGGACTTCATACTCCCAAATCATCCTCCAGAAGTCAACAACAGTAGTGGAGAGAGGACCCTGGGTTGCAATATATGCTCTTGGCCCATAGACACCCTAAAAATGCATTCAGATTAGATACAGAGAA
>NW_010583021.1:95467-110914 GCF_000705375.1 Tinamus guttatus | reverse complement strand
AATTCTATTCAATTACAAAAGTCCATTAAAAACTTAGAAAGGCTTTTATACAAATAAATTTTAGGCACCCAAATGAAATTAATCAACTTGTGAAATGTTCCCAAAGGCAGAATCCAAGCCAGGGAGATGGGCTTGAGGTGAGAACTACTCCCAAAGACCACTGTTTCCTTTGGTCTATTTGTAGGAACTTGGAGAGCGAACATCCCAACAGTGGGTCCAACCCTGGCACACCTGTGACTGCTGCCTGAAGAGGGAACCCTGATCTGTTCGTGAAGGTCTGTGGTTCTACCAACAGGTCAACGGAGCTCTCAGGCATGATGGCATAAATGGAAGGACTATCTGTACCTGCTACAGAAGGGTCCTGAGCCCAGGATAGACCGCCGCACATGGAGCTCCTCTGAGGAACCTGGCTGGTGCCAGCCTGCCCCGTTGCCTGATGGCAGCACCGCTGTTTGCTGTTGTGCAAAACTTCCCCCCTGAGCCCTGGTTCTGGGCAAGGCAATTCTGTCTGTGGGCTATTTTGCACTCTCATTCACCAAAGGCAGTAATGCTGATAAGGATGTCAGGGCTGTGAGCCACAAAGTGCTTCACCAAACAGCACACATCCCTTCCCTATAGGTTGGTGTCTCTGTACTGCAAGGAGCATTTCTGACACGCTCACTGATTATACACATATTCTCCAGAACAAGGCACAATTCTTGACATACTACTTATTCTGAATTATCTGGGTACACAGCACAGAAACTGCGTTCTGGTTCTCTCTACTTAGCACTGCTACAGGACACAACTCCACTAGGCAACAGATAGCTACTACGAACACCTTTCAGCTGCAAAACACCATGAAACAAGGCAATACCTTGATGAAGTTGGCATTGATGTAATGAGAATCTGCATCTGATGTGATCAGAGACAGCTCCACTCTGCTGTGGTCAACTGCAGGCACAAGGAGAAAAAAAGAAACAGCAACAACATTATTGCTTGTTTACCACAGTAGCACTGTGGGGCTCCTCAGGCTGCAGCTTGAGGTACTTTGGAGGAGCCCATAATCCAAAAGCTCTTCCTCGGAGCAGACAAGAAATCTCCAGGTTCTCTTTCAATCTCTAGAAAATCTGTGCCAAAATGTTTCGGAGCGTATTGTAATAGAGACAAAGGTGGAGTCTTAAATTTGAGCAACAGAATTCAAGGCCAGTTGACAGGCAGTGACACTTTCCTATGCAAGTAATCATGCAGGCAGATACTCGAGGAAAAGCAGAATTGGGCTAGCAAAAAAAGAAAGATCAAATAGGAAAATTTGCTATTTCCAACCTACAGGGTAATATGTCCTTGTATCTGTTTTTCTTCATGTTTTCTGGTTGCTCAGATGCTGCTGTAGGGTAGATTTTATCCAATCTGTACTTTGTTGACTGCTTTTTCAGCTTCTGTGATGAAAAAATGCAATAAATTAGAACAAATGTGCTACATACAACATGCTACTAGAGAGCTTGTGGGCAGTTCTCCGGGGGTCAGGCTCATCACCACAAAGCGAGCTCTGCACGTGTAACTCCTTCCTGAACAACTCTTCTGAAGGCACTCAGAGCAAGAAGAGAGACAGAAGTCACGCAAGAGACCCAGCAAAGCTGAGGAGTGGAAAGTGTGTGCTGAGGCAGGCCACAAGAGGCTCAGGCACGTAGGCATCCCAAGCAAAACGATGCCTTTACATAGGACACAGGGCAACTCCCTCACAAACAGTGAGATGTGGGAGACTCAGTCTAGGTATAAAGTAATGATATTGAAACACCTCTAACAAAGGCCATCAGAAAAGACAGATAAAGCAACTGATTTTTCTCACTTTGGCAAAGATGCTCGCATTCCTAATGACAAAAGCAATGGCCAAACAATAACTGGAGAACATGAAATCAGAGCAAAGTTGTCACTGATGAAACAGAGAGAAAAAGAAGCCCTAGAATACACAGTTAAGAGGCATGGATCTCTAGTCTTGCAGTCTCTCTCGCTTCCAGGCTAAAGCTCTTGCAGTCCTGGAGAATTCACATGCATTTTTCCTGAAAAAAAAGAGGCTTAGAGTTTTATTTCATTGACATCAGTCTGCTTAAACACACACTGCTTGTTCATTGCTGTCACCTTTGAAAGTACCTTTTTTTTCTTTTTCTTTTTTTCTATTGTAACATTATTGTCTGCCCAACAATTTTTCTTGCCTCTAAACAATGGTAGGATTTCAAACAAAAAGCCATTTCTCTAATAGGTGTCCCTGCGGTCTGACAGTCTGAAGAGCAAGTCTCCCTTTTCCATCGCCCTTAAGCCAGGCTTTCACAGTGCGCCCATTGGGCATTACTGCTGGCGTTCAGGAACCAGGTTGAAAAGGGAAAAAAAAGAAATGTGTGCAGGTACAAAAAGCAAAGAGGAGGAAGCACAGGCACACCTGAGGCACCCGAGGTGACAGGGTTCTCTTGCCCTGCCTGTGCTCCCGTTAGCAGCTGAGGTGCTAACAGGAAGTGGAAATAATGGCTCAGTCGCTCATACAGCACAGGAAAAACAGAGTTTACAGGTCCCAGGGTCGCTGGACCAAAATAGCACAGTGGCCAAAAGGTGTTTAGAGCAGAAAAGGTGGCATATCCTTCCTGCTGGTATGGACAAACTCCAGCACATTTGATGGTGTGGAGCTGTGAGCTCTGACCTGATGACGTGTGAACTAGCGCTCTGCAAGCGCCTCATCATTTCAAGGCCCTGGTTTCTGAACACTCAACATGAATTGCTTCAAGAGTCAGTTTGCAGACAACATCACTGACCTTCCCACTGGATCTCACAAGCATCCATGTTTCAGCTCAGATTTCCTGCCAGGTTAGAGAATCACGGTCTCTGTCCTTAGGTGCTTAAGGCCTGACATTCCAGCAGCTGCAGGACAGCAGCAAAATGCCCTGGACTCCAGCCTGCTTTGGACCAGCACCTTTTGGAACAAGACACTGTTCAGGGCTCATATGCATAAAATTACAGAATGATAATAAGTGGCAAGAGGCCACAGCAATCAGCAGATGGAGGACATGGCAACTTGTATATATTTGATTAGGCCAAGCAATCCCTTGGCAGTACTGCAGATGAAAGGCATATACAGGAAAATACATCTAATCTACAGCATTTCTGTGCATGGAAATTCAGATCCAAGTGAGAGCTGCTGTTTTAACACTAACCCGCATCTTTTTAAATCCTAAATTCTGATGCTTCCCAGATAGAATACTGCAAGAGCGGCATTTGACTGACCTGGAGGGAATGAGTCATGGAGAGGGTGCAGGAGGCACAGGGCGGTCCATGTGTCCAGTCTCCATTAATCAAGAACATGGGGACACTACACTGAGACAGAACTTGTGGAAACAGGTGAGCAGCAGGATGTTCTCATGGACAGCACATCCATGTCACCTCTCGAGTTCTGCTGTTTGGCTGCATCCCACTTCCCTGCCTCCTTCCAATGCAAAATCAACCCCAAGGGTGAGCGTTCAGGGAAGGGGGTTTGACTCAGCACTGAGACCAGCCTTCTCAAAGCAAAGGCTCTGGATCACCTTACTTCTCTGTCCCTGCAGAATCTGACATAGAGCATGTTTTGGGAAATGGCTACGTGTGAAAAAGTAGGTGAAAGCAGTAAGAATCAGACTCTGTCTGAGATACACAGAAAGTAAATAGGGACTTAACCAAAAATAAACCCTGCCATTTCAAGCAGCAGCAGAGTCTAAATGTACAAATGCTTGTTCACATAAAAAGAGGTAGGATGGAGAATAAGGTTCTTCATTTCTGTCAAATGTGGAAATGTGGGTTGTCACAGTTGTCTGCTAATGTTTTGGCACTTGCAAAAATAGCAGAAAACTCTGGCAGCCTTTGGGAAATCTCTTCCCAGTACAAGAGGAAATACAGCCCTGACCACTTCTACCCGCTGTCTTTGCTAGAACATTATTTGTGCACTTGGCTGCTGGAACTTGCATATGCACCTAGACTCAACACCCCTGCAGCCTCCCACTGTGCAGCACAACCCCAGCATGGCAGCGAGATGGGGAAATTCAGCAGCCCATGACAGTGCTTTGTTCCATGGAACAACAGGACTGTTAGTGCAGGCTCAGATTAATCACTTCCCTCTGACCCAGACATCTCAAAATCGAGCATTAAACTTTTCCCAGGCTTTTGAAATGCAAATTGTCACTGCTAGGACAAAGCAAGGTCTGGATTGCATGGAGACTCCTAAATAACCCTGAACTGCCTGCCTCCAGCTTCAGAGATGCAAAATAGATTTCCTACAAGTTTCTAGAGCTACTGGCTCTAACTGTAAACTGTGGGTTGCAGCTCAACTCTCATCCTTGTCACCTAAACAAATACAGAGATGGCAAAGAGCTTTCAGATGGGAGCACTGCACAGGTCTCCGGCAGACAGGCAGCGCAGAGCACAGGTGAAGACAACTAGGACACAGAACTGCCCAGACCACAAGGCATTTATCTGAATATCTGCTCCTTACTCCAAGGGGTATGTGTGTGTGTTGTGGGGGGTTCTAGCGAAACAAAAAATTCCACCTATCTCAACCCTGTAGATTCCTGAAAGAAACAGATATACCAACAGGTACACCACAAATACAACAGGCTTCAGTGGGAAGATGAGGCAGGGGCACTATGCTCCTCATACACCCTCGGTTGTGTTACTCGCGCAAAGTGAAACCAGATCTTGACAAGAGTATTCACAAAGGAGGAAACAGGAAGCATTCCGAAAATTATTTTAAAAGCCTTTTTACTTTGAATATTAAGCTGCTCTTCTGTATTTACATTCTTTTTGTTCTAGTTAACTCCTGTATCTCTTTCTGCTCTAGAATTTATAAAGAAATCTTACCGTCACATGCAAATCTCATCCCCATTTGGGGAGAAGTGACTGAGAGGTTCCCTTTAAAACGAACTGAGACACAGAAATGTGCCTTAAGCAAACTTACCAAAAATTCACCTACAAATGCTTCTTGGTTGAGCTTCTTGCTTTGGGCCCTTTCCAGGTTTTGTAGGAGAATTTCCCTTTGGTCCATGTTGCAAGACACAGAGCGAGACTGCTCTGCCAAACCTGGGAACGGACATGTCAAATGTGTGTCACAGCGGAAAGCACCAGCCTGGAGAGCACTTGCTTCAGGCTGTGGTTTACTGACTTCATCGCGAGTCTAAAGGAAATTAGTGCGTAACAGATACCATGGTCCAAAAAAAAAAAAAAAAAAAAAAAAATTCAACAACAACAAAACCCCCACAAAACACTACCTGGGGCCCTAGAGCCTCCTTTTTAAACCACATGCAATTCACTTGTACCCCCACAGAGAGTAAGCAGCACTAAGCTTGGCTCTTCAGCCTCTTCTGCCACTCAGCTTTCATCCTACTCCTTTCGCTAGCAAACCTCACTCATGGTTCAGAGCTGTACGCCACAGAGACGACAGGTCTGCCAAACATCTGACTCCAGACTCCCTGTTAACAAAAAAAGAAAAAGATACAGAAACAGGCAAAAGAGTTAAGAGCATGGTGCCCTTTTAAAAGGGTAAAATGGACTAGACTAGAGAAGCAAGAATACTGAGTTCTGTGCACATGATCACACCTACAGTGAGGGTCTTTCAGTGCTGGCTGTACAAGTCTGAAAGGCAATAGCTGGACAGAAATGTGATGCTACTTCAGCAACAGAAAATACGGGCTTACATCAGCAGAAGCTTCTAAATTATGAAATTGTCGAAGATTCTCCTGGAAAGCATGACCAAACAAAAATGGAAAGTTTGCTCTAATACTTTTTAGTACTACCTCCAGTCATCACCAGCAACACGGCACTGCCTTTGCACAGCGAAGAAGGCTGAATACATCTGGCAGCTGCTGCCAGGGGAATATCTGAACACACCCAGCTCCCTGGGTCACAGGAGGCTGCACTGCAAAGTGGCCAGAACGGAGGCTTTCAAATTCAGAGTATCTTGTGACTAGAAGAGTCCCTAAAACAGCAGGCAAAATCCACAGTTCCCCTTCACATTTGTAACTTTGTCTATTTTCCACATTAACTGTAACATATTATTAAAGAACTGTTAAGACAGATGTTGAGCACATGAATCCACTCCACACATTTTATTTCTCTGAGTAGCACAACAGTTCCCAAACAAAGAAGTAATTCCCATTAGCATACTTCAGGTCAATTCTTCAGCAATTGTTCTAATTAAATAAGTGAAAAACCCAACTTCATCTTTCGGAAAGTAGGATAGCCCTCTCCCTTTCAATTGTCCAAGTTCTCCTGAAAAAAATAAAATAAAAATAAAAAATAAAGCATATGTATTTATTTCAGAGAAAGAATGCAAGGAAAGAAGACACAGCATAGAGAGAAAAGCTTTCCACATTCCTCTTCCCAGACTTATATCAGCTTTCCCCTCATTAAACGTACTAAGTGGTACACTAAGTAAAAATTTACAGTCACACAACTGTAAAGCTATGCATGCAGAAAAGTGCTTTTTGTATGACTGATCCTTAATTATTTTGATTCTCATCTAACATAGTGAGCTTAACTTGATACTGTGGTAAGGAATTAAATCCTAACACCATGAAGTAGATGAGAAATTTGATGTTGACTTAATTAACACTTATGAAGACATTAAGATCAATGCATTTATCAAAGCTGTGTTTCTGCAACTATAAGCAGAGTTAGCTGGTATACAGGGGGAGAGGATAGGATGCCCTGTGCAGTTGGGCATCAGTGGCTAGCAAAGCAAGGTAGAATGCCATTTGGAAGACCAAGAGAAGCAAAAAAACAGAGCCAAAAATTCTAAGGCAAATTTTGTATGCTCACCCATCCTCCAGAGGACTCAATGTAGCTTCTCACTTGGGAATTTCCATTAATCAGCTCTATGAGTTGAATGCGATGGAGCATAGCTGGGACTTTCTTTGCAACACACATTGCCAATTTCACACAAACAGCAAGAAAAGCTCTCTCATAGCAAAACTCAGGATTCTGGTTACTCCAGCTCCTGCTAAGAGAATCCACTGCAGCCCCAAACTTCTCTACCTGCAAATACCAAAAGGATGCTTTGAGCTTTCTCTTTTGAAATGACCACATGGTATGAAAGTCTTAGCTCAAAATACTACAAACACCTGGGTTTTCTTGTCCTACCCATTAATAAAGCAAGTGACACCCTGAAGGTTCATGGTGACACCCCTACAGTGTAGGGCATTCTAGGCAGGGCTCTCCTGTACTGCTGTCTATAATATTGTGGCTTGTACAAACTACAGCAACAGGCAAGCATAGTTGAGGGACCAGGAAGGAGAGCTGATAGTCTAAGCAGAGCTGCAAAGAACCTTAACTTAGAACTACATGCAGCACCTGTACCAAAACTGCACTTGCACTGGCACAGACTGGAGCATCTGGTCTCCTCACCTCTTCCTTCATATCTCTTATGCACACAAGCTCTCCCTAACTCCAAACTATAGATTATCTCCCTCAATGACAGGTCAGCTCTGGAAGTTCCAGGACTTCTTAGATGATAAAAAGCAACTCCTCTGGAAGGGACAAGCAGAAAAGTTATGAGGAATCGCCTACTTGTGTAAGTAGGTCCTACAGGGCTTTGTTTAGATTCTGTTCTGGTGGCTCATACACTGCCCCTTACACAAGAAGAAAAGGAGGAAGGCTTCTAGCTATCACGTCCCCTTTCCTCAAACATCTCTGACTCCTACTGCATAAGTTGTGCTCTTCCCCAGGCTTTTGCTGTTCTGCAACAAAATGAGATCAAAGATGGGTCTACAAAGAGCAGGTCCAGGGCTAGTCAGAAAAAGATGTGCGTTACCTTTCCCTTGAGTACTTCAGCAACAACATGTGAGGAATTTTCAAAATCTATGTTGCACTGGTCCCCTATGCTTCGCAAACGACTGGCAATAACAACTGGGTCAAAATTACCTGGAGTTTCGTCTGCATTCTGCTCAGATTCTAAAACAATGAACAGAGGTAACAGAATAAGGGATTATGACTTAATACATTACAAGACAGAAGAAGAGAGAGAACGTAAACTTGCAACTAAAAAAGCTGGAAACTTTAGATATCACTTGCTGATCCAGCCGCTCCTTTGCACGTCTGGTCAGCACTAGCAGGCCTTTGCAAAAGCCTCTCTCTGCACCAGGGATTCCAGAAAGATTCACTTGAGCTGCAGGCACTTCACAAAGTGGAGCTTTCACAGGCAAACAGGCAGTTTCCACTGCGGTCGAGACAGTGAAAGCAGATGTACGCACATCTAATCCATACTTCAGAAACAACAAATGAGCTGACTTTTTTAGGGAAAACTACATACATGCTTCCATAAACCTTTTGAGAAATCAAAACCTGTAATAGGCTTGTGTTTGCATATCTCTAAACCATTCTTCCACTATTGGAAGGTATCCTTCCAGCACCCCAGCTGTCAGAAAGACAGAACTATATAGCACCTTACACAGTAGTACATGTAGACATATGTGAGGTACAGCAGCAGGGAGCGCCTTCCCTATTAGCCTTGCTGGGTAACCACAGATCCAGCCACAAGATGTGGAGAACACAATATACAATCCTCTCTCCATAGCCTCCCTGTTTCCTCACTCCCCTCCTACCAAAGCAGACTGCGGCTGTGGTCTTTCCAGGATTCAAACAACTAAGTCATTCTCTTTTCCCCAGAAACAGGGATAACTCATAAGTCATCACAATCTGCATTAAAAGAAACACAACCCCAAGCTGCAATTCTCCTTTAAATTTTCAGAACTCCTCTCTATAATCTTCAGCAAACACAAAAACTTTTCTCTCATTTCCTACCAAACTGCAGTCCTTACCTCCTGAATCTTTCTCCAAACATCGGTAAGCACTTTCCTCTTCATTTAAGAGATCAGAGAATAAGGCTCTTACAACGTGTTCTGTCTGTTTCTCAAAAGTGCTCATTGCAGTAGATGTCTTAAACTAGCTGATGTTCAAAGGAGTCAAAAATACACCTGCAGCTGCTTTTCTTCCCAGGTGAGTCGCACCTCAGAACTTCAGTTTCCTTTTCACACCAGAGCTCCTTCCTTCTGGGAAAGGCAGACCAGCAAGACTCCTCCCCAGAAGAGGACAATTTCAGATACCCTCTCTTACTGTCATCATCAAGCGACGGGTGTGGTTTAGTTTCATAACAAGCTGCACAGCTCAAATGAAATACAGGGTCAGAAGAAGTTAAAGACTGCTGGCATGATCATTCACTTAGAAACAGATCCCTGGATAGGAGGCTAAGAAATAAGTCACATCCTAGACAAGGCTTAGAATCAGTCTAGCTACAATTGAGTAAATGTAGAATTGCGCACAAGCTAACAAGTATTTTCTTTTCCTGCATAATACAAATGTTCTAGTATATCTCTCCATTAGCACAAGAATCCAGCATAGGCTTAACAGTACTAGAAACTGTTCACAGAAACCCTGTCACAGTGAAATACACTTGAATTCACCTGCAGTTAGCATGCTTATCATTGCAATTTAACATATGAAGCTGAAATAAATTACTGCACACAACTGCCCTTCAAAAGTATGCTTTAAAGTGAGCTGAGAGGGAAACCCTCTGCAAAACAAAGGAAGGAGTTGGATCCTCAGCAATTTCCAGGATCCAGAACAGAGATCAGATAAAAATTCCATCCTAGCAGACATCAGTCAAGAGTTAATGAAAAAATCCTTCATAAAGCAGCTGAGACAGATTCATATTTGTAAGGAAAACCAGAAATAAAATGTAAAATTTGATGCAGCTGTAGCATTCCAGTGAAGAGTCTGGAAAGTATACAGTAGTTTAAGGATGCAATATAGAGTCATGCAAAAAAATAATAAATTTTACAGAATGGGGTTAACAAAGCCATTTCCTTATACTGTATTGTAAAGTCATTACAGTAGCCGGTACACTTGGATCTTAAGCCAGGGAGCATTCTTTAGGGTTTTGTCATTCGATAAACATGGACTTTGAATTTGAATTTGTACTTTGTATCTATAATGGATTTGTATCTGCAGAGGGGGATTAGGAGTGACCTTTCCTGCCCTGACCAAAAGCTACTGGAGTGACAAAAGCAAAGGTTTCACCATCAGAGAGGGTTCTCGTGGCTGTAGCAAGGAGGTTTTCCCAACAGTGTGAAGTCCAAATCTCTGTAACTTTAATGCAGAAGGGCTGTCCTGGAGATACAAGTCCTGAGGTTTGCAAGAGTATTTTTTCAATTCCTTCCTACATGAGGTTTCTGAATAGATTAAGGAATCCTTAAATAAAAAACATCCGTTCCCCTCCTCCCAGATAGTATTTCCCAATTATTCTTTTATTTGAATAAAGGAAACATGAATCTAAGTAATGGTATTTTTGGTACAATCACAGTAGCTAATTAAAGTAGTCAAACTATAATATTTTGTTCTCAAGGAACACCCCCAGAAACTTGCCAAACAGAAAATAAATGGAAGAAAATAAGAAGGGATTCTGGGACAAATGAAGTGAATCCCTTCTCCAGACATGGGTAAACCATCAGACAGCTTCATGGCTCACACTAGTGCCTTGTGACAAGCACTGGAGATGCCACCACTTTTATGTCATGCTAAAAGTAGTAGGATAACAAATGCATTGTCTTGTCCCTTTACGAGCCCAGAGGAATATCATTTAATCACTGACAACTTAGAGTAATGCAATATCTACCAGCTTACCTCACGCATATGATTGCTAGGTATAACTGTCCCCACTGGCTAGAAGGACTCTTGCAGTTTGTAAGTACTAAACCAGCAACAGTTTTTGGCAAAGGAAGCCACGGTGAAAAAAAAAAAAAAAAGAAGTTTCCTGTGACCTGAGTAAGCATTCTACTGGGAGCAGGGGTCAATCAGGATTTCAGCCCAGCAACTGTCCCCATTACAGTCCCTAAAAGGGAAATAAAGGTATTTAGTGCCTCAGGCTTTGCCTCACTCTGCTTCACTGAAACCTGCATCTCTGAATCCTCTGTCTCAAGCAATAGCTCTGTTAGGAAGAGGCAACCTGTGTCATCCTGAGCACTGAGATAAGCTTTCCATGGCTGGACACCAGCTTTGCTCATAGCAATAGTTTGGATGTGGACAACATGAAGAGCAGTCTGTATGGTATCCGAGTGAGCCGGTCCACACCAGGGCAGAGAGTGGTGGCAGCTAATGTCCAGATTCAGCCAGGTCTTCTCAAATTGTTCTGCAGTCAGATATGGGTCAGGAACTAAGGCCAGGCTGCTTGCATCAGGATGAACCTGGAGGACTTCTTTATGCTCGTCAGAAATTAGTGACTCTGAAATGAAATCAGAAACATGAGATACAGCATCATCTGATGCTGCTCCCAGTTTCACCAAGAACATCTAATAGGATCATCAAATGAGTAAGTCTAGGATCACGACTCCTTCAGCAGCATCTCCCTAAAGAGACGGTGATCAGACAGGCACTGCACAAGAAAAAACACTAAAGCAACACTCTCAAACCACTGTGACCTTTCTCCAAGATGAGGACAAGGCTGCTTACCTGTCCTGTCCTTGGGGTCAGTAAAAGGAGAACAAACATAGGAGGATTCCACTGGCTGCTGAGCAGTGACAAGTGCCCAGGATGCTCTGTCATAAACAGATGTGAGGGTATTAAATTCTGAAGCCCACGTATTGACAGGTCGTTCAGCTGGATCTTCCAGGAGTCCTAGAGAGGGATCAGACTTCGGGCTGCAGAGGATCCTTTTCACTTCCTCCACACCAGATTGCAAGAGGCGATAGTAGAACAACCCACGGTCACGTACTGCCATGTCTACCTCTTCCTCTGGAAATCAGAGGGATACATTTTTGCAGAATTCCATCATCCAGATTCCCTCTAAGTAATACACTTTAATCATTAAAAATAGATAGATTCCCAGGGGTACAATTTAAGCCTGTTACACTCACCAATCAGGCAGCTTGGGAGCAAGTTGCAGGCTAAGGCATACAGCCATCCTACTTTGCTGCCCTGGATGGTCTCCTCTTAGACACAGGCAGTGCCCAACACATGGCATCAGTGCACAGGGTACACAGACAAACCAGGTCCCCAAAAGTCAGTACTATCACTGCAGAGAAAAAGATCACTTGGCAAAGTGAACTCACCTATACAATAGTAGAGTAGTCTCCCTAGCATGTCCTGACACTCAGCAGGACGAGTCAGGAAAAGTTGCACTAATGCTGTCAGAAGCTCCATCTTCACTGCTGGAGACATCTCTGATTTCACATTCTCCACGAAGTCCTCTAAAACATAGGGGGCATTTTGTACTTTCTCACCATGTGTCCCCAAGAGCCAGATCAATGCTTGTTTGCCCTGAAGGAATAAAGAAAACCAAATAGTAAGTTGTCTCTGCTTATCAGAAAGGGTTAACACGAAATAAACTGATACAAGAGAACAGGTCTTCTGAGGATTTCTTCCTCAGGCCAATTATGAGCCAAAGGAAAGCAAATCAGACTCCACTCATCCTCGAAGCTGTTACCTTAAGGGCACAAAGCCACCTTACCTCGCTGTCCTGGATGGTCTCCTCGCAGCTTGGCAGTGCCTGACACACAGCATCTGTGCACTGGGGACGCAGCCAAACCAGGTCCCGAAAAGTCTGCACTACAGCTGCAAAGAAACACAGCATTCAGCATCCTCCAAGAACTCTAAAAGCCCAGTGCCTTTTAGAACCTCAATTTCTGGGACCACAATCCCCAACAAGGCAATTTCCTGAAAGCACAAATCAAGCCAAGAACCTGCAGATGATCACCTGAAGTTATATGCTCCTGTTGAAGTCCCAAAAGCTCTGTCAAAATCCCCACACACTGTTCTGTGTATGTCCTCGCAATACTGCCTGCAGGAATACCAAAGGACATAACAAGCAACCTTTTATCACAGTAAAATAAAACCTGCCAACATAACTGTTCACCACAAGCTCATTTTAAAGAAACTGTCATTCTACCCTAAAAAGTCAGGCAAATGACCTAGCTACCCACAGCAGGGACATGGTGCTTTTTCTGCAGCCATATACCATTCATGTATACCATTATACCATTTACAGCCATCTACTTCAACAGAAGAAGGCACACCTTATAGACTGAAGGTTGCAGCTGCTTCTGAAGGAAGGCAGAGCTCTTACCTATGGCAAAGATGGCCCTTTGGGCAAGCTCTATGGATACATCGGTGCAATAGTCCTTCAGCTCCTCCAGCACTTGTTGCACATTTTCATCATTCACCAGCTCACACAATATTTCCATCTTCTGGCATTTGATGTAGTGAGGCTCTGAATACGAGCAGAAGAACTTCTTGTAATGGCTGCTAAAGTGGCCAGGAAAGCTACCAAGGATCTGGCGCACATGGCACAGAGCGGTGAAGCAGAGTTCCCTGCTCTCAGAAGTGCAGGCAGACAGCAGTGGTCCTTTCGCTCTCACCAGAACATCTGCCTGCACATGTGGGTACTCCTTGGCCATCACTAGGAAAAGCTTGGTGGCTGCCATCACAACACTGATGCTGCTGCTTTTGAGGTATCCATCTAGCAAATTAAGTATGTCAAAAAGTTCCTCCTCACTGCGGGGCCTGTAGCGCAGAAGGAAGGCAAGTACCTCACTCTGTCCCCATTGATCTAGGTCAGGCATTCTGCCAAGAAAAAAAAACACAAAACAGTTCTCAGGAGTCAAGTAGTGCACAAAGGTCTATGCTGTACAGAGTAGTCTTTGAGTTTGTCATCATCTCAGTTGCAAACCAATGTGTTTTAGATGTAGATGCTACAACTTTATTTCAAGAAAATGGATCAATTCACAAATACAGGCACATCAGTCACATGCACCTCCCTCTGTACTCTAAGCCAGACAGAAACCCTGACAAAATTCCTGAGCAGAGCAATAAAAAGTAATGTTGCTTTTTTTGCCATGTTATGTAGCATCTTCTACAGAAGAGTTAATTTCTTTAAGCAATGGATAGGTTATAAATCTTACAGTTGATTGAAAAAGACATGCTAGAACATAGTTATCCCACAAATATATCACTTGCACTGTTTGGGGAAAAAAAAATAGATAACCACATTAATATAACTCATAATTCCAAACACACTAGCAGCTGAGCCAGTCTCCCCAGAAAAGCAGGATATCTGAGATTTCTCTTAAGACCTTAGCATAAAAGTAGTCTCGTGTCTCTTAGGATGAGCATCTCCATCTTGAACACCTGCCTCTTCAACCTCTGAAAGGTTCAACTACTGAGCAGCCCAAAAAGAGCTGCTCTGCTAGTACATGAAATACAAGGATTAGAATTATGCTTCCGGCACCAAACTAATCTTGAAGGAAACAAACCTGTTGAGGAGATGATGGGCGATAGGCTTGTTGATGACAACTCCTCCCTCCTTCTTCAAAATCTCTTCTAAAGCCCTCAGACAATTCACTACTACAATCGGATCCTGGTCACGAAGCAAACTATATAACTCATTCACCAACGCACCATCTGCAAAGAAACAGAGGACCATATATCAAATTCTGTTGATATGTTGCAATTTAATCATTATCCATAAGCACATACTACAACTGGAACATAAGGCTTGACTAAGGGGAACTGGACAAAAGACCTTGCAGTTTTATAATATCTTCCTTTCATGGAACTTTTCACTAAAAATCTGTTCATGCTAGAATGAACAGAATGGTAACCAGCTAATCAAACACTAGAAGAGAGGGCCAGATACTAGAGATGGCAGCATCAAAGCTCACGTGAAATGTACAAACTTGCAGTGCCTAACATCTCACTAATGATTTGACATACATCAGCAGCTTACTCTCTTGCCCTCTGTTTCACTCCCACAACAACCAAGAGACAGCTCAGTGAACCCAGGACAGACTACAGATCTGAGCATGTTTTTGTGAGCAATACCTAACTCTCGAGTGTTAGCATCTTCTCCCTAGGGTGCACTCTGTGACAAAACACAAGTCTGAGCACTCTAATGTAAAGCCCGCTTACCCACTTCAGAGTCCCCTTGGAGTTTCTGCATCTTCGCACAGCCCAGAACTGCTGCTCTCCTCACATAGGAGGCTTTGTCTCGCAAGCCATTTAGGATAGGCTGTTGGATGTACTCCTGTATGCCAGGCAACCTGCAGAGAGGTACACGGGCATCACCACAAAGGCCTCAGGCATTCCCAGGAGCCAACCCCTCCACCCGACGATCATGTCCCTGCAGGCCCTGCTGGCCGCGGTGCCGCCGGGCCCACCTGAGGTTGCACATGCTGCGCAGGGCGAGCCCGCGCACCATGGGGTTGGGGTCTGCGCAGTCCTTGCAGAGCGTGTTGATGGCAAGTAGAGCGAGGTGGGGCTGCCGCGGCGCATAGCTGCACATGTACAGGTACACGAGCTTCTTCTGCACCACGTCGGCCACCGCGCTTGCCTTCACCATCTCCGTGAAGAGCCCCGACACGTCCATGCCCTGTGTCATGAGCCTGCAGGAGAGAGAGGGTGCGGCCACGG
>NW_010583021.1:77807-88644 GCF_000705375.1 Tinamus guttatus | reverse complement strand
CAGAGATTAACCCGGCTGCCGGGCGTGGGCTGAGGGCCTAGGAAGCACCGGCTGCTCTGGGCCTCGTGCAGACAGAGAACCCTTCTCTGCCGCGGACACTGACAAGCCGTGCTCTCCCGCTGCAGGTATGGCCTCACAGCTGCAGGTGTTCTCCCCTCCGTCAGTATCCTCGAGTGCCTTCTGCAGTGCCAAGAAACTGAAAGTGGAGCCCTCTGCCTGGGATGTGTCGGGACAGAGCAGCAGTGACAAGTATTATACCCACAGCAAAAACCTCCCGTCCGCTCAAGGGCAGGCGAGCTCCTCTCATCAGGTAGCCAATTTCAGCATTGCCCCTTACGAGCAGAACCTCCTTCTCCCCACTTCTTCGGTCGAGCACATTGTGGTCACAGCAGCAGACAGCACTGGCAGCAGTGCGACGGTGTCCTACCAGAACAGCCAAACCCTAGCCCATAGGAGCAACGTTTCTTTACTGGAACCCTACCAAAAATGTGGATTAAAAAGGAAAAGTGAAGAGGTTGACAGCAACGGTAGTGTGCAAATAATTGAGGAACATCCACCTCTCATGCTGCAAAACAGACCTGCGGTGGGTGCTGCGGCCACGACCACCACGGTAACCACTAAGAGCAGCAGTTCCAGTGGTGAAGGGGATTATCAGCTGGTTCAGCATGAGATCCTGTGCTCTATGACAAACAGCTATGAAGTCTTGGAATTCCTGGGCCGAGGGACGTTTGGGCAGGTGGCAAAATGCTGGAAGCGTAGCACAAAGGAGATTGTAGCCATCAAAATCTTGAAAAACCATCCTTCCTATGCTAGACAGGGCCAGATAGAAGTGAGCATTCTCTCTCGCTTGAGCAGTGAGAATGCTGATGAATATAACTTTGTTCGCTCCTATGAATGCTTTCAACACAAGAATCATACATGTCTTGTCTTTGAGATGCTAGAACAGAACTTATATGATTTCTTAAAGCAAAATAAATTCAGCCCATTGCCTCTGAAATACATTCGGCCAATTCTGCAGCAAGTGGCTACTGCCTTGATGAAGCTAAAGAGCTTAGGTCTGATACATGCTGACTTGAAACCAGAAAACATCATGTTGGTGGATCCTGCCCGTCAGCCCTATAGAGTGAAGGTGATAGACTTTGGTTCGGCCAGCCATGTGTCCAAAGCGGTGTGCTCCACTTACTTGCAGTCCCGCTATTACAGGTAAGTACTGTCTTTTATGTGCTGCACTGTCAGAGTTGAGCTGATCCTAGTGGGATGCTGGGGATTGCACTGACAAATACTGCTCAACTCTTTTGCCTTAAAATCTGATTCCAGGCGGGGGAGTGGAGGGGAAGAAGTGATCAGCCTACCCTGTGTCCCACATGGTTCCTCTCCAGAGGGAGCTTTCTTTTGAAAATTATATGTAAATAAACAGAACTGCTGCTTTGCAGCTGTGGCATATCCAGCTCAATACCTTCCTCTCGCTCTAGGTCAGTGCAGTAAATTAATTTACCTGCCCTGAGTTCATGTTGAAGTGATCCAGGGAAGTAGTACATTACTAGTGTGTAGTAAATATTGTCTTGTTTGTCAAAGTCTGAAGCTACACCTTTAGCCAGAGTCATTTAGAAAGAATAGAAGTTAAAGGGAGGCCAATTTCCTTTTGTCCTTTTTTATTCTCACCTAGTAAAGAATAACTGAGTCTGAGTTTCCTTGACAAACACTGAGCTTCCTGTATCAATACTTGATAGGTCATATTTTCATGAGACCAGTAGTTCTAAGATGATTATGAGTTGGATCTGTGCTGCTTTTAGCAAAAGGTAGAAGTGACTTCAGCCCCACTCCAGTCTTCCCAGAATTCAAAATAATAAAAAAAATCCCTTATTTTGGGCAAGCTGTTGTTAATACTCGGAGGCTGTATAGGGAAAGCAAGTTGTGCTTTTTCTTTCAATTATTCCTGCAACATGGTTCTGTTAATAGTGTGTAGCAGAGGCACTTGAACAAGCCTGTGCTGTGTTTTGGGGGTTGCTTTCACTGGAATGCGAGTTCGCTCGACACAAAACTTAGCCGGTATCTAGCCCTTCCAGCTGGGATGAGGGAGAGGGCTCAAGATGCTCCACCCTGCGTCTGTGCCCTGTTTGATGTCTTTCCTTTCCTCCTAGCTTTCTTTTAAAGGCCTGGCTTGTTGCAGGCTTGTTCTGTTTGTTCTTCATGCTCCTTATATCCTTACTCTTTGCTTTGTTTTTTTTATGCTCCCTCTTAACACTTAGTACCAGCTTACTGTGTGGCTTCTTTCATGTGCTATACCCTGTTCTTAATGCTTTCCTAATGATCCTCTCCCAGCTGGTGAGGACTGATCACTTCCAGTCTAAACTTTTTTTTTTCTATTGCAATTGTCTTTTATTGTCTGTTCAAATGTTTGTTGTCTAAATGTATTAGCAATGTTGTTGTTATTTTTGTATTGAAAGAGATGACCTGTGATGAAGAATGTGTTTCTGGGATGTGCAGCATATGTGTGGCCAAAGCAGTCTGGGGAGGCCTATAGTGCCTCCCAGTTTCTGGTATCACAGGAAAAAAACAGATTGGGCTGATGTGAAGTAGCAAGGGATGATAAATATCTTACAAGGCTGCTGGAAGGAAGCTGCCTTCTTTGCTGTGCACCCTGAGCTGAGTGCAAAGCCACTTCCACCTCCCTGGCAAGGGGTGGCCAACGCTGCTAGAAAGACAGATACCCTAGGATTAGATGATGTTTAAGGCTGCCTGCTCTGCTGAAGTTGAAGAATGCTGTGATGTGGAAATACACTATTTAAAGTGTTATATAATTAGTTTTAATGATGGTGATTACTAAAATTCATATTCAGTGGAGAAACCAACAAGTTGTGGAAGACCTGGATTGCTTTAAGCATATTCACGCTAAGTTAGTTTTCAGATGTGATCTGATGTTGAAATTGTTTCCAAGCTGTGTTTAATAAAACAGTATAGACCAATCCTGGATTTGGTTCACTGTCGCCTATTAAAAATAAACTTCCCTTGTTCTGTTCTGACTTTTTTGGTTTGAAAACCTTGTTAGTGACACTTGTGTAACCTCTATCTCCAGCTGTGTCCCATGTAGTGAAGTCTAAAACAGCCAAACTCAAATTTCTGATATTTGTACCCTGGACGAATACACAGTCCTTTACTAGTTATGCTCAGTGCTGTAGATCACTAGAACACTCTTGGCTTGAAAGACTGAAGGCTAGAGGTAGAATAACTTTGGCAGTCGCCCTTCTATGGGGTGACTAGTTTGTCTTGCAGCACTGCAATCCACTAGCAGCAATTCTTGACTTTAAGTGTAGAGTACATTCCCACTACCTACATACGTACCCAAGTGCGGCAGGGTATGGATGCTTTAGCTTTCCTTGGGGAGAACAAAAAATAAAAGGAAGTGAACATATTGCAGAAGTGAAATTCCCCGGGAAGACTGTGAGCTTTGTTTGTGCCCTCTGCTACATGTAAGTGCGTCTATCCCACGAGCCTTACTCAGATCCCCATCTCCTGGTGTTTCCTGTGGCTCAGCGTAGAGGTGCCAGCGACTGAGGGTGCTGAGCTCAAGGACCGAACAATTCAGGCCACGAGGAGCTGGCCCTGGGTACTCGTAGTGTGCAGTAGGATCTCTTCCTTGCTTCTGCTTTCAGCCATGTGCCCTATTTCTGTCGCAGTTATGTTGGCCTGGGAAGTAGCTTTGCCTGCTGCCAAATCTAACTTTCTCTACTTCCTAATCCAGCTTCGAGCAGGGATTGCAAATTATTCACTGCGTTGCTAGCTGCCACTGTACAAGCCTCATATTGCTATCATGCTTCAAAGGGAGGAGGACTAGATCCATACATAAATGTAGTATATTTTGAAGGTTGAAAATAAGTTTCAGATTTTTTCTGCCGCTGCTGTGAACCCACTCTCCCTTGAGAGGACTGGGCATGCTTGCTAACCTGGAAGTCAGAATTTGGCAGGCTCATATGCAAAGGAAGAATGTTGTTGATTTCTATTTCAAAGAGCTTGAGATAGTGAAGATCACTTTAATCTTTGACAGCCCACCTATCAAAGTAACCTCAGTGTCTTCTCCCATTTCAACTACCACCTCCTAAGGCCACTAATGACAGCAGGGTGAAACAGGAGATGAGAGAGGTTCTAATTTACCAGCCCTGTCTTGGAATCCCCATGAAGTCAGGTGGCTTCCAAGAAGTTCATTTATTTAGTTTAAGCTCTAGGGAATACAATGCACAGAATTCAAATTACTATCATTTTGATATTGAGGTTTCAGAGTACATGTGTCTGTTCGAGTATGTAGTTAAAGACTAATGAGCTATCACCTCCAGCTTCTGTTGACACTAACCTCTTTCCATTAGAATCAGTGGGACTTTTTCCAGGCAGTTGTGAAGGATTGGTATGTTCTGCTCATTCCACGAACCACTTGCATTTAAACTTATGTCTGTCACTCCAAAAGGAGAAAATTTATGCACGTGGCATTGATTATATCATGGGTTCGGGTACTCTCCAATCTGGACAGTCTACAATGTATGGGATAAGGAAGAGGATCAGTGTAGTTCATTGATGATGCATCTTTGCATGGTCGTGGGGGAAATCTTGCATGTTCTCAGACCATGGACAACTGGGACAAATATCTTTGTTCTGGAGACTGGCTAGTTGTGCTGGTACACACCTAAACAAAAGCTCTGTCTGTGTTACCACAGCACAAAGGGGAATTGATTGGAGTCGTTTATTGCTATGTCCAAGCACTTGGGAGATATGTTCAGGTTGAATAGTAGATGAAAGTGCATGTGGTCTGTTGATACCTGTATATTATGCAAGTCTTGTTTTCAGTATTCTGCAGAAAAATGAGAACTGGTTTCATGGAGGTGCATACAGTGTGACATGACAAATGACATGTAGGCCCTGGGACATGCTATCCGAGTCATGTCCAGAAATAAGATAGGCCAGAGTTAGGACATTTTGTGGTCTTTTGCATAGATATTACTTAAGCATAAAGAAAACCAAAGTTTTAACGTTTCCTGTACTTTCCAGAGTAAACTCCCATATCAGCTCGCATCACTTTTGCTGTGCTTGAGTTTTGTGCCATATGCAAATGTACGGGTAGAAATTACCCAACCAAACAGCATCAATTCATGTTGGGGCTGTGGTGTGTGAGGTGAAGAGTTGCACTAACACATCCTTTTTGTGTTATGAGTCAATACCAGACAGAAATTCCCCTACGATTTCAGACTTTTGCAGAAGTAAATCCATGCTGAAGGCTGAGGGTTTTTCTTTTCCTGTCAGGCTTGGCCAGGCAGGCAGGTTTTGCATTAGATGTGGTCGAGTGCCCAGAAACCTGTAACACAACCTTGCAAAACAGTTACAATCTCGAGCTGTGCTCTCTTCATCTGTTTTAAGCACAAAACTCTCCAAACAAACCCCGTGCAAAAAACAGTTGGTAGAAACTGAGCAGCTTTCTAAAGAGCTGCTTTTTCTGGCTTTGCAGATGCAGTTCCTTTCCACATGACAGCAGGCAGCCTCTATAGCTGGTACCTGGGGTAATGGGGCCTTCTTCAGAGAGAGGTCTGTTTCCTTCTGGCAGAGCTTTTCTTCCAGATTCTGCTCAGGAAGGTTGTATGCTGTCTCAGGGAAGCCTAGAGCCATAAATACTCTGTCCTGTGTAATTAAACCAGCTAGTAATCTCATATCACAGTTACATAAAGGCCAGCTTGGACTCGTTCCCACCTGGGTGTTGGAGGCCACCATGGCAATAAAGCAAAAACAGCCCATGCTGCTAAGTGGAAAAAAGGTAGATCTGTCAGGACCCCTGAGGAAATGGCTTTTGCTTTAAAGTCGTTTAGTTTCACACAAATTTACTTGTGCTTGGAGGAAAGAAGAGCATTATCTAGAGTAATTTATAATAACAAGCTACATGATTTCTGATCCAAGGATTTCACTTTTTTTTTTTTTTTTTTTAAACAGAGCTCCTGAAATCATCTTGGGTTTACCTTTCTGTGAAGCTATCGACATGTGGTCACTAGGCTGTGTGATAGCTGAGCTGTTTCTAGGCTGGCCTCTGTACCCAGGAGCATCCGAGTATGATCAGGTGCGTGGTGGGTGCAGGGATGTCCTGACGGAACCCTGGTGATCTGTGTCCAGAGCCTCTGAACCGAACTGTCCTGCTTCAAATTTTATCAGATATTGATCTCTATTGTCTTTTAACTTAAACTCATTTTCAATCCGTAATTTTCCTGTTGCTTTTTCTTTTTGTCGTTGTGCAGCAGAGCACAGAATTCTTCATGGTTTTTACTTGAATTTAATGTACTCATATAATACATAGGCAATTCACAGTTAATTCTCCTGCCTCCCAAACCCAAAACGCTGTTGAAATACCTTCCTGTCAAAACAGAAGTGAGGTGTGTGTCCTGATTTGAAATGCCCTCTGTGATTTCACCACAGGTCAGCTTTTCCACCTAGAGACAAAGCAGGCCTATCATTCCTGTGTTGTTAATAACTGCCGTTGCCCTCATTTTTATGCAAAGTGTGGGCCCCAAGCTCTCTCTAATATACAGGAACAAGCTTCTGAAAAGTCATGTTTAATTGTTTTTTACCTACGTTCTTAGCTTTGTTACCTGGACTAGTCAACTGCCTATAAAAGGACAAAAGTCTTTTTGAGAGTAACTTTTCCGTTGTGATTTTTATGGTGATGCCTTGTGACAATGCTTGGTATACTTTTTTGTATGTGATAAAGCGACCTTTCTCAAATTATTTTTTGAAAGCCTCAGTTGTAGTCTTCCCAGCACTGTAAATTTCCAAACGAAAAACACACTGGTACCTCAATGAGCAAAATGAGTTAGAAAAAAACTGAGGCTCAGCCTGGTGGTTTCCTTGCACAATAAGTTTTGTGTAATTCTGAGAACTTTATCTGGGCATGTAGGTGGTTGGGGAGGATTTTTTTTTCCATTGCTTAATATACAGGATTTTGCAGTCCTTTGAGGCCGCAGGAGGTATGACTTCATGTGGCTGATTTCGATATCTGAATTGCCCCTGAAAAGCAAGGGTGACTTGCTTATTTTCCGAGATTCTGCCACAGCAAATGAAAGCTAGGCAGAACTTCTGAAGACATCTCCCTAGCAAAGCAATTCATGTGCCAGGATGGGATTATGTCTGAGTTACAAGTTAGGTTTCTGAGTTATGTCTCAGAAAAGCGACAGAAGTCCTAGTTTAACTGATTATAACTATGAAAAATACTAATCTAAAACACTTATGGCTTTGTGGCATAAATGAAAACAGAACATGCATAAATGGATCACAAGCTATACCAAACAACTTAGTGCCCTGCGGTGTTCAGCTGCCGGAGAACAACGCAAGAGGAAGAAATGAGATACATTAAAGGAACTATATATGGTAATTTCAACCCAACCCAGCTACCTTCACCCTGTTTCCAATCCTCATTTTTGTAAGAGGATTATTACCTTTTATTTTTTTAAACTCCTAAATAAACTTCTGAAGAGGGATGGTCATAACAAAAGCAATGTCACCTTTCTCACTGTACATCTTAAGAAGAAAGAGCATTAGCAATACAGGCAACATCTGGAATATTTGGGAAAGCTTAGTTTTGATTTTTTGTCTTATCTTGCAATTTTCTTTCCCTTTAAGGACTTATTTTTACCTCTGCTTTGTTTTTAGCTGTTGGCTCTTTACCAGTGTCTTATTGATACCATTTTTGCTACTTGGGTGCATTTTCAATAATCCTTTTGTTGTAGTTGCTGATACTTGTAATTGTACTTGTATATTAATGCTTTTGAGGATGGATTGTGCTAGAGATTTGGTCTTACTTTCTTAGTCAGTGAGAGTCTGCCATAACATTTTTCTCAAACCATATTCCCAGAGTCTATGTAGCCAGTCACAATAGTGTTCTGAGATAATTTTGCCTTTAAGTATACACACATGTGGTAACTTATGCAGTATTTTCTCTAAAACTGTATACTCTTTGAGTTGCTGATATGATACACCACTGGTTTTACCCAGTACTTTACCCATATCTCAGAAGCTTCAGTCTAGTTGCATACATTTAGGCAAAAAAAGTATACATAAGGCAGATTGATTAAATGCCTAAAATTTCTGCAGATAACAGGACAAAAGAGGGTAAGTGTCCTTAAAAATACTTGGAATAGTCCCCTTAAATTTTGTAGTTTCAGTTATTTGGGCATTCTGTATTTACAGGCAATTTCCTGTTTATTGTGAGCAAATCTGGCTGATAACTACTTCATTAACTACCAGCCCAATATCCTGGAAGCCTTTATACTTTTCTTTTTCTTTCCTAGATTCGTTATATTTCACAAACTCAAGGCCTTCCAGCAGAGTATCTTCTCAGTGCAGGAACGAAAACAAGCAGGTTTTTTAACAGAGACCCAAATTTGGGATATCCACTGTGGAGGCTAAAGGTTTGTATGTCTTTTTCACTCTTAACTGTTTAATTCACTGAGAACTTGATGTAAAGTCACATGTAATTTTAGTGTACTCTGAAAAAAATTCCAATTAAAGATTGGCTTCTAATGCTGTTCAAACATAGCTGATTTGTGTATTTCCCCTCCAAAACTGTACAGACCTCCTAGCGCTTCTCTAACAATAGCAGTTGTGAGTGATAGCACCAGCAGAGAGTGGGTGTTAAAGTGATTGAGATAATGGTTGCTTATTGTGGCCTACTCCTTCTTGGTGAAGTATGTCATCTTGTTGTCATCTCCTGATAACAAGAAGACTAAAACAGAAAATATTTCATGGTGGTGTTTGTTAATTTAACAGAAATCTATTTATATACTAGCAGAAGACAGGAAAGAGTCAGTCAGATGTGCTTTTTTGTTTTTTTTTTTCCCTCTCTCTTTAAAGCAGACCTACAAAATGAAGGTAATTTTGCCTTTGTAAAAAGAGACTTCTAAACATATTTAAAACCTTTCCTGTCCCAAAATCAAAATCAAAAAAAAAAAAAATGTCTGCTCAGATGCTCCCTAATGCCACTATAGTTCTTTTGGTACTGCACAAGGAATCCTCAAAGTGCCCCACTGATGTTAATTCATCTTGGATAGTGTCTCAGCTTGCAGTGAATAATCTTTCCAGATTAGGAAATGAGAACCCATGGCTGTTTTGTTCTGTCTTGCTAGCAAATTATTTTTTTAAGGCAACCAAAGAAAATATATAGTTCACCTATTCCTTTTCCTTTTTCTTTGTCCTTATTCCAATACAAGATGTTTTATTAACAAATGCTTTGTTTTGTAGACTCCAGAGGAGCATGAGTTGGAGACGGGAATAAAATCAAAAGAAGCTCGGAAATATATATTCAATTGTTTGGATGATATGGCGCAGGTGTGTGGAAAGATCTTAACATACAAATAACTATCATTTTGAGTACACACAAAAATACTGGAGTCTCTAAAAAGGGGGCCCATGTGAATTCCATGTATAAGCTTCGCTTCCTTGTATTAACATGGGCAAGGAAGAAGCCGTGTGAGATATTGTAGTACTTAAATTGGCTAAGGGAGAAAATAAAGATTTCTTTGTAATGTGAAGTTATGCAATTGTTACTTGTAGCAGTAATGTAGTAAAGTAGTAATGGATTTGATATTCACATTAATGATTCCTTTTTTGTTTTCAAGGTGAATATGTCTACAGACTTGGAAGGGACAGACATGTTGGCAGAGAAGGCTGACCGAAGGGAATATATTGATTTGTTGAAGAAAATGTTGACAATTGATGCAGATAAGAGAATTACTCCGCTGAAGACTTTGAACCATCCTTTTGTTACAATGACACATCTACTGGATTTCCCACACAGCAATCAGTAAGCTTCCTCAAGTTTCATTTTTTGTTTCTTGAAGATTTATTAGAAACACAGAATAGCACATTTCTGCTTTCTCCCCGTGCTGTTTTCTGCAGTTTCTGGCTAATATGAAACTGGCAAAGGCATATACAAGGAAACAACTGTTTCATGTTTTCCCAATTTGTGAGAGTCAGTAGGGTATTTAACCAGGACTTACCTCAGAAAAATGTACACTTTTATTGCTAGTTATGGGATATTGTTTTGGGGTTGCTGTTGGGGAAACCCTAAGGGAGCGTATGTAGTTAGAAACCTCACAAGTCTCTGTTGAGGTACACCATATTAAATGTTCTGATATTCCCCTTCTGTCATTTTGTTTCAGTGTGAAATCCTGCTTTCAAAATATGGAGATCTGCAAACGAAGAGTTAATATGTATGATACAGTGAATCAGATTAAGAGCCCATTTACAACACATGTTGCTCCTAATACAAGCACAAATCTGACAATGAGCTTTAACAACCAGCTCAATACAGTACATAATCAGGTAGGTATATCCTTTAGCTGTGCTATAGCAATATAGGATATGTAGCAGTCTGATTTTTTTAGACGTCAGGCCACATTTTGTTCAGCAAAATAACTGGGGCAAAATTAGTTATTTTACATTGAGGCTTACACAGCTGAACAAAACTTGGCCCTATGCTAGCTGTATATACTATACTATATACTGATATATAGCATGTTCTATATACTGATAGAATCATGTCGATACAACCTGACTGGCCATGTATTGTCGCTACATGAAAGATTTTTTTGTTCAACTCTACAAACGTTGTGATGGCTTTTAAACTTTGTGTTTAACAGCTGTATTTAATGTAGTTGGTGTTGTCCGCGTGTTTTCTCTCAAATTGTCTTTTGCTTTTTATGTTCAACCTTTTCTTGGTGCTTACTTCACAGTATAATCCTGATAGTTTCTGTTGTTTGTTTTGTAACAAGTATGAGGGTCACCTCTGAATCCAAATCTGTATATTTTTGTTGTC
>NW_010583021.1:8296-77768 GCF_000705375.1 Tinamus guttatus | reverse complement strand
CGGATGTCTCGCTGCTAAACTATCAGTCTGCTCTGTATCCATCATCTGCCGCACCAGTTGCAGGAGTGGCACAACAGAGTGTTTCCTTGCAGCCTGGAACCACCCAGATCTGCACACAGACTGACCCGTTCCAGCAAACATTCATTGTCTGTCCCCCTGCTTTTCAAAGTAAGTAGAAAAAACCTTTTGGAACTGTAGTTTCAATCTGATAAAAGGGGGATGTTGTGGTCTGGACTAAATTGAGAACTACAACAGAACACCCTCTGTGTGTCGTGCTGTAGTCTTGCATCAGGTGTGAGTGCAAAATCAGGTCAGATGTGCGTAGACAATTTGGTTCTCTTTCACGTTGTGCTTGAACAGGTGACAATATCTTGCCCGCCTAGGTTGCAGTTTTCATCCAGTTGCTCAACCAGTTTTTCCCCCCAAACTGAACACAACAACATTCCTCAGAAAGCAATGAAGAGAAGAGTGAGACCTACCTAAAAATGAGAAAATACGTGCTATATTTTGAATGTCAAGAGCGAATATCTACTCTTTGAGTCTCAGTTCACAAGCAGAGCTGTAATTGTGTAGTTTTCTAAGAAGCAGTAAACAATCCCAGATTGCACCTAATAAAGGTAGCATGAGCATATCTGTGTTAATGCAAGAAAGTTCTGTTATTTACTTATTTATCTGGATTGTGTTAGTGTGGACTGTTTTATGTGAAACAGGAACTGATGGCCTAAGGTTTGTGCTTAGCCTCAAGCAACACAGTGTTGGATGTCTAAGTGTAAAGGACTTCTATCTGGAAACAAGACTGCAGACCTGACCACGGCCAAGTGTTGGAAAACTGATTATCCATCATTGTGCTTTGGCATTTTGGGACTGGAGATATATTTACTCCAGCTGGTGTTTTATTAAGGGCTTTTGTCAAAGGGAACAGCTTTTCTTTTTATCTGACCTTGTCTTTCATCCTTCCTGATTACCTGGTAGGAATTGGATTTTGGGGTGGGGAATAATAAAGCGTCTTAACTATATTTTGTTCTTGCTCCTAACAGCTGGACTTCAGGCAACTACAAAGCACTCTGGGTTCCCAGTAAGGGTGGAGAATGCTGTCCCAATTGTACCCCAAGCACCTGCAGCACAGCCACTGCAGATCCAGTCTGGAGTTCTTACACAGGTAAAAAAAAAAAAAAAAAGGCAACAACAATCAAACAAACAAAAAACCCTTGTTAACCGCAGTCCCTACCACCGTCCAGGAGAATTTGGCTCGCAGTGTGGTGCTGGGGGTGAGTGCAGATCAGTTCTCGGAATACTCTCAAAGGTCTGCTGGTCTATATTGCCTTAGAGGTGACAGTGTACATTTTTGCCTACCTCTTAAGATTTTTTTTTAAAAAAGAGATTACATCAGTTCTTTAAGAAGTGATCTCAGTAAGGAGAAGTGGCAATACAGATGATTCATGTTATAATCTCATCTGTGCAGACTGTACACTAAGAATCTAGTTTTTAATTAGACATTTGATGGATTAATACATGTCTTGGTAATTTCATCACATATAACCATGCTCTTCAATGTTGCAAAAGACCTGTGGTGCCTTGTGTTAAATTCCTTGTTTTATCTCTTTCCAAGAGTACTGTACCTGATTTTGAGGTACAGTATTGAATGCTGTGTCCTGCTAAGGGTGAAGGTTGTGTTACAGCTTTGTGCAGCATATGTAAGAGACAGTGTAACTTTCTCTCTGGAACTTGTTGTGAGCAGAGTACGGTAATACTTGAACACTAGCTTGTTTTCTTTTTTTTTTTTTTTTTTTTTTTTTAACTGAGCCATTGGAAAGACCATGTTCCCAAATCCCCTGGTTCCTGGGTTCCCCTCAAGGATATGTGATTGCTTAGAGGAACGTGGCCAGAGTATCAGTTTCATTGCATCCATTACAATACCGGAATCTGCTCAAGCACCATAAAATGCCAGGGTGGTGAAGCCCTTTCTGTCCCTATTGCTGAACCCACTTACCTGCCTCGGTACATTTGTTTCACTCACTGCCTGATCTACGTTTCAGGGAAGCTGTACACCACTAATGGTAGCAACTCTTCATCCTCAAGTAGCCACCATCACGCCGCAGTATGCGGTCCCCTTTACTCTGAACTGCGCAGCCGGCCGGCCAGCGCTAGTAGAACAGACGGCTGCAGTACTGGTAATTGCCTCCTTGATTGTGTTCACTAACTGAGTTTTTGTTTTAACTTAGACTTGCAGAAGGCATGGAAGCATGTGCCATCTTGTGGCTGTGTTCTTGCTACATCTTAATGTCTTGTTGTTTTCCTCCCCAACATTGCTGAAGCACTGTCTGACTCTGATGTTTAGTGTGGCTCTGTAAAGAATCCAGATCCATTGACTATTATTTTTTACTAGCCTAGTATTATAAAGCTCTTCTAAGCTAGACTATGGAAGAGTTATAATAGTTCTTGTTCTTCACTTACTATCTTATCTTTGCCTTTGATTATTGAATATAAAGGAATCAACCTCTAGCTTGACTCTGCTACAGGTACCTGGATGACCAGAATTTGAACTACTTGGCAAGTTAGCTGCATATTTTGTTTTAAAGACTTATAAATCTTCTTTGAGTGTAGAAATATTTCAGGTCATTAAGCACAGACTAAATCTCTATAATAGCAATTTTTTTAGTTTATTGTTTTTAGCAGTCAATTTCTCTTAGCCTCTGTTGACATTGACAGTGTTTTTTTGGCCTTCATTTATAGTCAATCACAGGTAGCTTGCGTCATCCAGATAAAAATACTGTTCTTCACAGATACTTTCAGTTCTTACTGTATTTCTTGGCTGAAATTAAAGGTGGACTTTAGTTTCTAGAATAGCTAGTTATCATTCAAACAATTAAAAGGATGGGGGATGGGAATAAACACGTCTTTTAAAGTGTATGTTTTCGAAATTGTCCTTTCCTGTATTCATCTGGCACTTGCCTCAGAACAGCTTTGCAAGTGCCACAAGGAAGTTGTTGTAAAACTCCAGAATCAGATCAGTGAAGCTTATGAAAACATTGCAGTGCACTTAAGTACTGTATCCTCACGTGTCTTCCAAAGCACATTCCATTTCTTATATGAACCATTTTGTTTCTTGTGGCTTTAAAGTGGTAGCATGAGTGTCATTTTCTTCCAAGATGGAAACCTCTCCTGAAGCGGAATTTGCTCGAGCCATACTGGATGAGGATGGGATTAAAACCCTCTCATATGAGTTCTTCTGAGTTAACCTCTCCCTGTTTCTGAGGGCAGGAGAATGGGTTCTCCTGGGTCACAACTCCAAGCTAAAAAGACCCAGGGATGTATCTCCTTTCCTCCTCGTGAATTTTGATTGCTGAAAGGCTGGAGTTTAGGTTCTGAAAATGGCAAGGGTGACTGTAGCAGAGCTTGGGACACAAATGAGTTATCAGTGATGTTTTGAAAAGTCTATTTGGGCTTTTGATTCAACAGTCAAATTAGATCTGTTCTCCTGTGCATGTGCAGCGGGTCTGGCATTCAGCTCCCCTGTGCAGCAACAGGAGATCAGAGCCAGCTGTCCCTAAACAATGTGCCTGGATTCTGAGTTTATATAACAGCATTGTGTTCTATGGAGAACTCACTATTTCTGTTTGGATTCTGGGAGCCTTTGGCGTGAATTTGCTCACCTTTAGTGCTTCCAACACTTCTCCCCTGCTGCTTTCCCTGAGTTTGCATTAGCCATTTGCTAAGCTTTGCGTATTTTTGTCCTTCCTCTGTCAAAACAGTTCGTCGCTTGGAAGGCCCGGTTTCTGCCTCTCGTTGGGAATTTAGGTCTTGCTGTATTAAACTCTCTGCTTTGTCTTGTGCAGGTGTTAGCTTTTGGAAAGACGCATGGTGTGACTTTTAACATATTTCTCTCTTTTTATTTGTTCATTATTATTATTCTGCTTATGTTGGCAGAGGTTTTAGCAGTTCTGTGCTTTGAAGGCCTCTTGTTTTGGAACCAGTTTTGTAATAAGTAGGTCTGTTACTTGCAGAAATATTTTGTTTAAGACAGTGGGTGTTAATGGTTTCGCAATTTAAACTGCAAGAAAGAGAGTCTTATGTGTTCAAAATCAAAGAAATATTGTACTGCAGAGCTTTTTTTTTTTTCCCAGAAAATGTTGCATTTCATCAATTTGTAGAGGAAAGTTAGTGACCTTAATTAACCGAAACTAGTTTTGTACATCTGTTGGGTAACCAAACAGGTCTCTCGATGCACCTTTCCTTAATGTACTGATTACATTTTCTGCTTCAGTGATTTAATTGAGCTTGAGTGAATTTCTGTAATAATAACACTGTCTCAGCTATCTTGAACTGAATCCTGTAATCCAGAAAAGCAGAAATAACTAAATCGGCATCATATTCCGGAATTTTTCAGCAAGGCAGTGTGCATAAAGTTACATAAAAAACATTCCTGAACACCCTAGTGTGCCTGGCATGCAGGCTAATCTTGCCTCCTCTTTTTCAGGCACTCTTTCTGCAGTACAATATTAACACCACCCTCTTCCCTGGGTGACATCTATGACACAAAAAGTTAGGGACAACCCCACAATCAGGGAATCTTCTTTCTCTGGTTTTCCTGTTCTCTTGCTGGGCTGAGACTGTTTGAGGAAGTGATGCATCTTTATCTCTGCAAGTTAACAATCTACACAAGTCAATTTATTGCCTGGAACAAGTCTCTTTTTCTCCCCTGTCTGTAGGAACCAAAATCTAGTGAATCTGTTTCTCTGTTTGCTGTTTTGCAGCAAGCCTGGCCTGGGGGAACCCAGCAGATACTGCTTCCTTCCACTTGGCAGCAGCTCCCAGGGGTTGCTCTGCACAACTCCGTTCAGCCAACAGCTGTGATTCCGGAGGCGATCGGCGGCAGCCAGCAGTTAGCCGACTGGAGGTGGGTGCTGTGTCCCATAGAAATGTGAGAAGTGCAGTGTGCCGTGCACAGAACTTTACCCTTCAGAACTGTAAGGCAGCTTTATGCTGTTGGGGGCAGCTTGCAGTGCCTGCAGTGTTGTCACAGGGTCGGGGTGTCTCTTTTTTCCCTTCCTGCCCCAGGAACGCACATTCCCATGGAAATCAGTACAGCGCACTCATGCAACAGCCATCACTGCTGACCAACCATGTGACTTTAGCTACAACACAGCCCCTGAATGTTGGAGTTGCTCATGTTGTGAGACAGCAGCAAAGCAGCAATGTTGCAGCAAAGAAGAACAAACAGCCAGCACCAAGCTCAGCCAAGTAAGCAAGCTGAATCAGGAGTGTGACTGACCAAGTGTTTTATTGGTTGTAGGGAGGTTTTGCACATTCAGGGCCTGTTGGTGTTATAGCAATGCAAGTTATAGAACTGAAACCTGACTAACGGGGTGGCAGGTTTCCCACAGTGCAGATGAATCAGTTCTGCTCAGAGCATCACTGGCTGCACGGATCCTGTCTTGGATGTGTAGGAATTTAATTCCATGAAGGAGTCTGCACAGATGTTCTCCGTGTGTGTTTCAAGACGTTTCTTTTTGTCTGTGTGCTCTGGAGCCTGTCTGTTCTTAATGCTGCTGATTTGTGTGTCCCGTGCTGCTGAGCTCCAGCTGAATACTGCCTTGGTTTTCTCCAGGTCCAGCTCAACTCTAGAGACTGTGCCCTCCCAAGTTTACTCGCTCATTGGAAGCAGTCCTCTGCGCTCCACCTCCTCTTCCTCCAACGTCCTTGTCCCAGTGCAGGAGCAGCACCAGCCCATTGTTATCCCAGACACTCCAAGCCCTCCTGTCAGTGTCATCACCATTCGCAGCGACACTGATGAAGAGGAGGACAGCAAATACAAACCTGCCAGGTAGGAAGTTCATTTAGGAAGCCTGTATTGATTTGTCTTAAGCTCAGACTGGGCACCCAGAAGTTTGGAGAGCACTATATACAGAGCCCTGGCTATGCTAAGAAACACTGCGTAAGACAGAGAATTCTGTATCCTGTCCACTGTGGTGTTTGTTTTTCTATTAACCAGAATCTCATTCATAAAGTAGGAGGGTGTGAGATACCACAGGGAGATCTCCATATGTCTTGTGAGAAAAGCTAAAATGCTTCTGTGTTTTTATTGATGTTGTTTTTCCTGCAGTTTGGGCATGAAGCAGAGGTCCAATGTCATCAGCTATGTTACTCTTAATGACTCCCCCGATTCCGACTCCTCTCTGAACAGCCCCTATGCTGCAGACCCACTTTCCTCTCTCAGGAGTACAAGTGGTGTCCTGGAGCTGCCTAGCAGGGGAGCAGCTGATAGCTCCAGCTCTCGGACTATCATTGTGCCACCGTTGAAAACACAGCTTAATGACTGCATTGTAGCTACCCAGGCTTCAGGTAGGTTATATTCTCACAGGTTGCTTTGTGACATTTGCCACAGATGCTGTCTTATCCCTGATAGTTTTGGACAATTTGCATTAGGCTTCCAGCAACTTCAGGTTTCACAGCTGGTGTTTTGAGATCATGAACTTTGGTGCTTTCAGATTCACTGGTGCATTACCTTTCATATATGTGTTAGGCTGTATTTACAAATAAATTCCCACTGTAAAAATTCCCATTGATTTCTTCTTCAATCAGATTTTAAATTGTAGTCCAAGAAACAGCCCTGTCATAGAAATAACTCCTGTGTATTCTTGAGTTACCTAAGCTGGTTATCACTGCACAGAGGGTGCGAGATGGAAGAATGGGCTAATCTGTTGAAATCTTTCAGGTGTCCTGAGCAGTACCAGTAAGACCAAGCCAGTGGCCTCTGTGAGTGGGCAATCATCAGGTTGCTGTATAACACCTACTGGGTACCGATCGCATCGTGTGGTGACGAATGGCATGCAGCCCCTCAATCTCAGTCAGGTAAGTGTTGTGTTCAGGAACTGCCTGTGCACTCTGGAATCCCAGGTGTAGCCCATCAGGAGGGAGAGTAATCTGATTCTGTAACTACATTTAACCGTTCTTGAATTCACTTGAGGGTATCAGAGAGCTGCAGGTGTCTTGACTTCATGGAAGGGAAGATCTGACAGAAGTACCAGTCAATCCTGCAACTAGAATACAGGTGTTGATTGGGAGGCTCTGTTTGAACCCTTCCTCACTCTACTCCTCTCCACTGGGCTTTGTCCTGAGAACACCTACTAACCTCATTTACTTCTTTGCAGAACCAGCAAACAACAGTGCTGGCCTCGCAGGAGAGAAACGGAAATGCAGTCTCACGTAGGCAGCAGGCTTATGTGGCTCCCCTCACATCAACTATTTCTCAGGCTCCCTACCCGTTTCAGCACAGCAGCCCGGTGCATCCCCATTTGGCGGCAGCAACAGCAAACGCGCATCTGTCCAGCCAGCCACATATGTACACTTACGCTCCAACCACTGCGGCCACGCTGGGCTCCACCACGTCCATCGCGCATCTCTTCTCCCCTCAGGGCTCTTCACGGCACACCACGTATGCCCACCCCAGCACGCTCGTCCATCAGGTCCCCGTGAGTGTTGGTCCAAGTCTGCTGACCTCTGCAAACGTCCCGCCCGCCCAGTACCAACACCAGTTTGCTCCCCAGTCCTATATTGGTGCTTCCAGAGGATCTGCAATTTACACTGGATATCCGCTGAGCCCTACAAAGATCAACCAGTACTCGTACTTGTAGATCACAGTAGAGCACTGTCCTGCAACAGGCCAGAGAGTTTGGAAAAGGATTTCAGGTGAACCTTTACCTGGTGATGACTGCCTGGGGTTTGTTTCTCCCTGATCTGGTTGTGTGTTGTTCAGAATTGTCTCATGAGTTCAGTCACTAACTGTGCACCATGCTTTGTTACCAGTATGGAGGTTGCTAATTAAGTTTTTAAGATTTTACTTACTTTTTATAGATGCTTTTTTAAAAAATCATATTCCCATTTATTTAAAATTGTTCAGTTATGCTAATCAAAAGGAAAAAGAAAAATCAGTGTCTTGAAGTATTCTGATGATTTTTTTCATTAGCTTAATTTAAACAAAAACCTAATAGGTTATATTTTAGCAGCTTGCACAAATCCATATTGCCACAAAAATACAATGCATATTTTTCTCAGAACATTGCTAGGGCAGTTTAAAATCAAATTTAATATTTTAACATTTGTTCTCTGTTTTCACTTTCTCTCTAACAAATTGCTGGTTCTGCAAAAGGCATTACATCTCTTTATACGTGATTGTCAAAATTTTTGTTTACTTCTCTGCTTTGTTTAAGGACTGATAGAAGCAGCTGCCTTGTGCTAGTAACAAATATTCAGGAGTCTATGTAAACCCTGAAATCTGTTTTGTTTTCTTGAAAATTCTGTGTTTCTACACCACAGCTGAATTCTAATTATTACATGTTTTAAGCTTTTCAAACTATAATCAAGATGTCACTGTGTAACAGAAATCAGCAGCTTTGCGAAAATGCTGTGCTCCTCATTGAGAATGAAAGGCTGCATTGCGTTGAAATTCGGTTTCTGCAGCATATTAGATGCTGGTCCTATAATGGAGCTGGATTCCTTCGTGAAAGCACAGGGCTTTTCTTTGTTCCTTTTTTTTTTTTCCTTAGTATTTTTTCCACATATGATTAATTTAGGAGGAAGTTGAACAATTGAAATGCAATGAAACATCACTGTATTGATGTGTACAGCTTTTTATACTCCTGTGAACGTATCCTCCTGGATATGTCAACAGCTTCTTTAAAGCGCTCTTATTAAGACTTGTATACAGTACGTGCATGTAGGAATTGAAAAAAAAAAAAAAGAAAAAAAATCCAGATTTTAAAGTTTATTACTGAATTTAAAACTATTTTAGAAGTTTTGTATTGGTGGTGTTTTAATATTTTACATAAAATGAAATATGTACATATTGATTAGAAAATATAACAAGCAAAACTTCCTGCTAACCCCAAATGTTTGTCTTTGTAATCAGAATGTGTAGTGATTATACTTGAACTCTGTACTTAGTGTTTGTCTAATTCTTAAACGTTCCTGGGGATGGAATTGATGTATTCTTTGTGTTTAAACCAAAATGAATTGATACACGTTGGAATGTATGTGATATAATGCAATGGTTAGAGCTCATCACTGTAGCACTGAGAGAGGAGTAGAGCTTCATGAGAGAAAAGGATACCTTCGGATTTGTTTTGCACAGGTATGTGTGATGAAGAGTTGTTTGGTGTGTCCCCTTATTGTAGTGCCTTAAATGATTATGTAGTGTGAATAGAGTTTACAGTGAGCTTGCCTTATGAGGGACCAGCAAGCCCCCGTCGAATTGAAGCAATTCACTAAGCTTATCACAACAAGAAGAGCAGTATGTTGCATAGGTGCATTGTTCTCGGTTTTAATGCTGTCATAAAAAGCTACATTTTTGTTTGGAGTGAAGCGATATTCCCTTAAAGCTTTTCCTTGAACTGGCACATGTACTGTTAGATGTCTGTCAGTGCATTTCGAATAGGGTAGTGCTGGGAATGCATTGGAATGTTTAGTCTAATATTGCAGAAGTGATTAAATATGTGCAATCACTTTTTACTAGATTAGTATGGTGTTATCTTCCCCCATGTTAATAGCAGACATTTCTTGTAAAATATTGCTAGCTCGGTGATAGAATATTTATACCAAAGAGAGCCTGCTGTAAAGCACATGATACCATTTGAAAAGTTCTGTAATGCAACTGCTAATGTGGAGTTGCTGGGAAGGTTTGTCAGCTGTAGCACTAGTTAGTGTTCAGAGGAGATAATCAGTTTCGATAATCAGTGCAGTTTTTAAACTAAACTTTGTTTTCTTGGTCCCCTGTACTATGTCGGTATGTAGGTGCGTATCTTGTCCGAAAGGGTAATGAACTGTCTTGAGCCGTAAAGTACTGCAGCAATAAGAGGTTTTGGTAACCTTGAAACACAGTTTATGCTCTGTCCAGTTGGGAACAGGCCAGTTCTCTGACTGATGTCTGGCAAGAGGTGCAAAGTCCTGTTCTGAAATTCCACATTATCGATAGGGGAAAGTTTGGATGGAATCTGGAACTGAGGAACTGCTCAAGGTTTGCATCTCTTTCATTAGAGGAAACAAGGACTTTGGAGCTGGACGGTAGCGTTAGTGACGTGTTGTTCAGTGTATTTTTAGTCAGAGCACTTCTGTAAATGTGAGGGTATCTAGCTAATCTCGGTGTTTCACATCACTGATGTAAGCGATGCTGTTGGTTGCTGTAAGCACTTTCCTACTTTTTTCCATACTACATTGCTTGTGTTCAGTACTTTACCTTGAGATACCTCTTGGGTACAGAGTTGTGCCTTTCCATCAAAAGGCAAAAAAGTTCCAATTCCTGGGTTTCAGAAAAATAAAGATTTCTAGCAAGACATGCTAATAGGTTGGAGAAAAACTCCCTTCCACTCCACTCTTTCAAAGCAGAGGAAGACTAAAATGCCTCTCTATCTTTAGATTCCCTGTTACCTGCAAACCAGCCAAGCGTTATTTGCATCATGCCCTCTACTGTCTACGTTTCCAAAACTATTGGAACAAGGTGGAAGTGATGTGGATAAGATGAAACACTCCATTTGAAAAGTCTTTGGTTGCCCTGAAATTCCTCTGGGATACACAGCATAAAATAAGCCAACAAAATCCCACCCATTGGGGCCAAATTTCTGTCTCTAGTTTGATGGATCTGAGCCTGGCCCCATGCGTGTTGTGTGATTTAGGTTCTTCTGGCCTGCTCTAAGGAGATACAACCTTTCTCCTCATACATACCCAGGTTCTTTCAAAAGAGGTTAAAGATCAAGTGGCCTCATCGTCAGAGCCATTGCACGGATTTTGTTAAGCAACTTGCTATCTTCAGATAGAAATTTAAGTCCTCTAACTCTTCTCGTTTTTCCTAAGTTGTCAACCACAGATGCAGTTTGGGGCTCGCTTTTTGAATTTCCATAACCATGGTCCCATCCAGACTTGTCCGTGAGTTATGGGCTGTTGAACTGGAGCCGTTCCGGCTTCCTGAGCTGCAGCAGCCCCTGCACGTCCCCAGACTCCCTGTGCGCCCGGGTCATAGGATGCAGCAATCTTCTTTGGGACATGAAACTAAATTGCTTCTAAATGACAGGATTGGCACAGCCCTGCTTTTTTATTTAAACTTCTGAATGGTGCCGCATGTCCACATGGTTGTTTGTTGCTAAACTTTATATAATGTGTGATTTCAGATTGGCTTGAAATATATCTATCTCACTACATGTAGCAGTACATTATATGTAATGTTAGTATTTCTGCTTGAATCCTTGATATTGCAATGGAATTCCTACTTTATTAAATGTATTTGATATGCTAGTTACTGTGTAAAATTTAACTTTCTTTTATGGTTGTGCTCTTCCTTTTTACAGGCCGCTAGATACAGGTAGTTTCTGACAATTACTGATCTATGTTTGTATTGCTGATGTACTTAGGGGGTATGTAAAAATCATTTTAACAAAAGAAATAGATATTTAAAATTTAATACTAACTATATGGGAAAAGGGTCCATCGTGGAAACATAGTTTATCTTTGGATTCAATGTTTGTCTTTGGTTTTACAAAGTAGCTTGTATTTTAAGTATTTTCTACATAATATGGTAAAAATGTAGAACAATTGCAATGCATCAATAAAAAGGGTTAATTTTCTGTACTCTATTCATTTGGTCACTTGGTCTGTTAAAGGGGATGGGAAAAGGGTTTTTGACTTATCTGGGGTGAAACATGAGCAGCAGCTGCCAGTTTGTGCTGCTCAGAGTCAGCATAGGCTCCAGACAAACTGCTTCCAGCGAGATGGCGCTGGCGGCTCAGGAGGCAAACGGGCGTCAGGGCTATCCTGCGTTCACAAAAATAAGAATTTCTTTGCCAGTTTTGCTATGTCCATAAGCCTGTCTGCCTCCGCACGTCGACGTGGGTGCTTCAGGCCCCATTGGAGCTGCTCCCAAGGCATGATCCAGAGCGCTGCCCTCCTGGACACCCCGTGGGCAGCAGCCTCGTGCGTAGTGTGGCCCAGGGGCAGCAGGCACCGTAGGTGCCACGTGTTCGGCCAGCACCGCTGCCGGCGTGGCCCAGACCGGGGAAAGCAGGGCCTGGCTCTGTCCTGGGACTGGCGGACACCCTGCAGCGCTGGCCCGGGCCCTGGCCCTGCCCGTGCCCCTGGGGTGCTGCCCTCGCCATGCCATGCGCTACCCTTGCCCAGCTGTGCCACCCACCCCTCACCCTGCCCCACACCACCCACGGTTCTGCCGCGCTCCGAGGCCGAAGGAGTTAAGGGGCCCGAGGCCAGGCGCCTGGGGAGGGAGCAGCCTGCCCTCCCCTCTCTTCCCATCTGGATCCAATAAGGGCTGGAGAGGCCGGAGCATTCCTGAGCGCTGAGCTGGAAGTGCTGCGCCCGCCTGCCCACTCCCACCCGACGGCCATGGGGCCCTGGTGCTGCTGCCTGCTGCTCCTGGCGCTGCTGCCCGCCGTCCCCCATGCCCAGCAGCAGCAGTTCATGGAGTATATGGAGCGTCGCCTCGCACTCCTCGAGGTAGGTGCCCATGTCAGGTGCTGCCCTGGGCCAAGGTGGGTCAGGAGGTCGCCGAGCACGATGGGAGCAGAGCAGGGACCGGGCCGCCTGGTCCCAACTCACTGGGGAGCATAGCGGGTGCAGGAGCACCACGGGCACAGGAACATTGCAAGTACGGGCTTATCGTGGGTGCAGGAGTGTTGCAAGCGCAGGGGCTTTGTGGGCATGGGAACATGGCAAGTGCGGGTTCATAGCAAGTGTGGAAACATGGCAGGAGCATCATGGGCATGGGAAAAATCACAAGTATGGGAGCATCATAGGTGCAGGAGCACAACAGGATGGTGCTCAGGCACCACCATGGATGATGATGAGACACAGGTGCTTGTGGGCAGCTGCGGTCCACAGGACACTGTGCGGAGCAGGAGCACCGTGTGGCCCCATCCCAGGGACCTATATGTCCCCTGGGTGCACAGGAGCGGATCTCGCAGTGGCATGACCAGAGCAGCCGCTACTCCACGGAGCTGCGGGACTTCAAGAACCAGGTGTTGGGGATGCTGGAGGCAGCAGAGAAGGAGCGGGAGGCGCTGCGGGCAGAGGCGGAGAGCGCAGCTGTGCGTGTGGACCGCCTGGAGCGTGAGGTGGACTACCTGGAGACCCAGAACCCCGCACCGCCCTGCGTGGAGGTGGACGAGACCCTCCTGGAGAAGCAGGTGGCCACAGCCAAGCAGCGGAAGAATGAGAAGTATGCCAAGGTGACAGGTAAGCGGCCACAAAGCACTAGTGCAGGGTGGGATGTGGGACTCTCTGGCACGCATGCGGCACTGACTGCTGGGCAGAGGCGTTTTGGGGTGTCTCCAGCCCAAACCCCACGGTCTCGTGAACTTCAGAGCCCTGGGCAGCTTCTCCTATTCCTTGCTCGCACACAGTTTGCATGAGCTTGCACGACTGGGGCACGCAGGGCGGCAGGGGTGGCAGGGCCACATTCCCCCACACTCACAGCTGCCGGTGCACACAGACTGCAGTGACACCATCGCTAGCGTGCGGTCCATGAAGATCCTGAAGCGCTTTGGCAGCGCCATGGGGCTCTGGAGCAAGGACATGGCAGGTACCTCCGAGAAGATCTATGTCTTTGACGGCACTGCAAACGACACCGTGTACGTCTTCCCTCGCATGCGGGAGTTCACCCTCTTCTCGGCCACACGCAAGGCCGCCCGCATCAAGCTACCCTACCCCTGGGTGGGCACCGGGCACCTGGTCTACAGCGGGCACCTCTACTACATCCGCCAGCAAGGCCCCTTCCAGGTGATCAAGTTCAACCTGGCGAACAAGACGGTGGTGGACAGCTCGGTGTTTCCGGCCGAGGAGCAGGTGCCCGTGTTCGGACTCTCCCCTTCCACCTACATCGAGGTGGCAGCAGATGAGGAGGGGCTCTGGGCCATCTATGCCACCAAGGAGAATGAGAAGAACATCTGCCTGGCCAAGCTGGACCCCGACTCACTGGACATCGAACAGATGTGGGACACACCATGCCCACGGGAGAACGCCGAGGGTGCCTTTGTGGTGTGTGGGACACTGCATGTGGTTTACAACACGCGGCTGCCCAGCCGCTCCCGTGTCCAGTGTGTCTTCGACGTCAGTGGCACTTTGGCTGCCGAGGATGCCGCCCTGGTCTATTTCCCCAAGCGCTATGGCTCCCACTCGGGCATGAAGTACCACCCACGCGAGCGGCAGCTCTATGCCTGGGATGATGGCTACCAGATCATCTACCGCATGGAGATGAAGAAAAAGACGGAGGTCTGAGCAGCACCGCAGGAGCAGTGCAGACTGAGAGAGGAGTGGAAGCCTCCGGGGCTGGCACAATAAAGGATTTCTGCCTGCCATGGCCTGGTCCCGTCTCCTGCCCATGTCCTGGTGGGTCCGCGATAGGGCTGGTCTGGGTCAGCATCGGAGATTTGGGTTTGGGGACAGTCTGGGGTGGGTCAGGATCTGGGCTTGGGACCATGGGCTCCTGCTTGGTGCTGGCATACTTTGCATTTTGCATGTGCAAAACTGAAAGCAGAAACCAAAAGCACTTCATCAAGGTGATGGCACCGTGCAAGGCTGCCCATTATTCTGGGGTTCAGGGTCCTCCCCACCCCCCCAGCCAGAGCAAGAAGCCCTGGGAAGAGGGACTCCCACATCTGGAGCTCGGACCAGGCACAGCAGCTTCCTGCTGCAGATATCCCACAACCTGGGGATACACAACTGTGGGAATGGTGATTATTGCAGAAAATTGATGCCGTTTCCACAGAGGCAGGGTCAAAACATTCCCCCAAGCGCTATGGCTCCCACTCGGGCATGAAGTACCACCCACGCGAGCGGCAGCTCTATGCCTGGGATGATGGCTACCAGATCATCTACCGCATGGAGATGAAGAAAAAGACGGAGGTCTGAGCAGCACCGCGGGAGCAGTGCAGACTGAGAGAGGAGTGGAAGCCTCCGGGGCTGGCACAATAAAGGATTTCTGCCTGCCGTGGCCTGGTCCCGTCTCCTGCCCATGTCCTGGTGGGTCCGCGATAGGGCTGGGCTGGGTCAGCCTCGGAGATTTGGGGACAGTCTGGGGTGGGTCAGGATCTGGGCTTGGGACCATGGGCTCCTGCTTGGTGCTGGCATACTTTGCATTTTGCATGTGCAAAACTGAAAGCAGAAACCAAAAGCACTTCATCAAGGTGATGGCACCGTGCAAGGCTGCCCATTATTCTGGGGTTCAGGGTCCTCCCCACACCCCAGCCAGAGCAAGAAGCCCTGGGAAGAGGGACTCCCACATCTGGAGCTCGGACCAGGCACAGCAGCTTCCTGCTGCAGATATCCCACAACCTGGGGATACACAACTGTGGGAATGGTGATTATTGCAGAAAATTGATGCCGTTTCCACAGAGGCAGGGTCAAAACAAACAGAAATCATCATTTTTTTCAGCTCTGCTGAAATGCGTGAGTGTGGTGCTGGCTCACTGGTTGCCCCACTAAACCCGGTTCATTACTGCTCTTCCTCTGTCCCTTGCAGTAGCAAAACCCCTCTTCTTCATTTTGCTGTGGGGAGCAATGTGTGATAGCCAGTGGGAGATGAGCAGCAAGCCGCTCACTTTGTGCCGTGAACAAACCAAAAATTGTCTGCATATCTGATGCCTGGGCCATGGTTCTGCATTTTATTCCAATGCAGGTCACTTTTGGCTCCAGCTGTTCCCAAGGCAACAGAACCTGTGCTGGGATGCACTGACCCAGCCCGAGGGCTTCCTCACCCCTTATGATCCATATTTTTCATTGTCATCTCTGCCAGTCTCTTGAAATAGGCATGCTGTAAATGCCACATTTTAACTCCAGATGACACGGAGCACAAGGTTTATAACTATATTTGCGTGACTAACACACTGTTTTAAACTATAGCTGTAGAATTGTAAAAGGTAATTACAAAACACCACTGGGGAAAACGCAGGGGAAAAAACAGTTTCTGGGGCTCTCGTGGTCCTGGGCATGTTCTCGGGCAGCATCGGCTCCCCAAGGCCTCTCCACTTATCCCAGAGCCTGGAGCACATTGACCTTGTCCAAAAAGCAGCTGACATTTTCTTTTCTTTGCAAAACGAAGCCTGAATGAGTCCAGGGAAGTTGCAGTATGAGGAGACCTGGAACTGCTGGAGTAAAGCAGGAGAAAGAGGAATAGAGAGCAAGGTTGCCTCCGGGGGAGAGGTTGGTGCGCTGTTCCCTGTGCTGCTTGTCTCCTATGGAGCAGGGGCAGCCAAGGTGAACGGACCGAGCACCGAGGTGTGCACAGGGTGGGTGTTTGGTCACTGGTCTCACAAGAAATACATGTTAATGGGAGGTTTTGGAAGGAATATGCACACACATGCACCAGAAGTCTGGCGCTGGCAACACCCTTCTCCCAGGTTTCCCTGGGATTGTTGCAGCCACCTCCATGGACTTACCACATGCCTGGAGGGCCACCATGCCCATCGTGTTCCTCCCATCTTAACCCTTCTCTTGGGATGTTGCTGGCTGTGTTGAGATGGACCTGGTGCCAGGCATCCTCCCTTCTCCCAGCAACTGGGCCTGAGAAACGTGGTCATGTGGAGCCACTTGCAGCTCCAGAAGAAATGCGGAAGCTTTTCTCTTCTGGCATTGGCTGTGTTCATCTCTCCCCCAGCCCCTGCAGCCCCATCAACATAGCAGGTTGCAGGATGGAGATCTGCTGCTCATTCAGGGAGACAGTGGCATTGTCCCTGATGCTCCTGGGCAGAGGAGCACACAGGACTCAGGGGACACACTGCTCCTCTGTGCAGCTCGGCTTCAGCTGCCTGGCAGCCAGGGACATCTGCATCTTCCCAGCTGTCCTGGCCATAGAAAACAATTTTACAAACTATTTTACAGCCTGAGCTCCCTGCTCCAGCTCACCCGCCATGCCAGGGAGTGGAGCCACAAATGGTGCAGGGCACAAAGGCAACTGGGCAGCGGCACTGGAGGCAGTGCAACATCCAGCAGTACTGCTATGACCAGTAGCAATCCCGGCAGCAATGCAGATCCCGGCAGCAATCCTGGCTGTGATGCGACGTGCACAGAGTGCAGCGGGAGCTCAGGCAGCCCCAGTCCCGGCTCCCGATGGCAGTTGCTCACGGGGTTAGTGGTGGCTTGGGAGAGGGGCAGGAGCCCTGGCTGTCTGTGCTCGCGGCCCGGCCACGCCACTGCAGGAGAGAAACACAGGTTGCAGAAAGGGACTTGTCTGAATATCTCTGTGCAGGTTTTGCCAGCAGCAGTCACCCCAGCTGTCCTCTCCTGCATCCCCCTTGCTGTTTCACTTGCTTTGCAATGCTGAATCGTTGCAGAGTTACACAGTTCCTGCTGATTTGGTAACACTGCCTCATAGGAACCACCTCTGTGGACTGGAAAACCACACTGGGGGAGTGGACACAGAAACCACTTCTTGCCATACTCAGGGGATGATAAATCCTTCGTGATCTGCATTAAGCCTGTTACCATAATCCCAGGTTTCCACTGAGAGCTTGAGCTCTCGCCATCTCAACCTCATGTTTTCTAAAATTCCCAAAACAAATGATGGACATTTCACACAGCAATGATAGACGCAGCACTCCCACTGCTTCTTCCCTCACTCTGGGGCATTGCAGTCCCGGGAACTGGCACAGACATGCCAGAACAGGCCATTTTCTTTCTTTTTTTTTTCCCCCTTTTTTTATTATTATTATTTTTGTTTTGCAGAGCTCCCGACCTGTGCACTATGTGGGGGAGGTGGAAATGATTCATATGACTTTTCCCGAAGGCCTGGCGGCTCAGCTGAGGTTTCGGTGCTTGGTTTGGAGCGTGAGCCATCCATACACCTTCCTCCAGTGTCCCTGTGCACGGGAAGAGCACAGGGGCCGGTCCTGGGTCAGGACTCACAGACCTCGGAGGCCCCATGTAGGTGGGTTGCAGGTTCTAGATTTCCATTACTTGAGGATGTTGTGTCTTGCCCTGACTTGTGTCTCCCCCAGGGGTATTCTCTGTATCATATCACCCCTCCAAGGCACAAGTGATGTTTTATCACTATACAGAAGCATCAATAATGCTCTTTCCTCCAGAACTGATGGCTTACACCCATCAAAAAGCAAATAACTGCATAGAAGTGTGAGGAAATTGGGAAAGAAAATGCTAGAGATGGTCGAAATGTCACCCAGGCCTGCCAGGCCTGTTTCATCACCCGTGGCTGCCTCGGATGAGGCTCTTTTCCGGGAGACACTTGGAGCAATTATATCCATCCTATTTATGCACTCTCAAAGGCTCAGGGATGAGTCAACAGAAAAAATCTTCTAGGACAAGAAAATTAAATCTTCAAATACATGATAACCCTGGATGATCTTTTCTGCAATCAGAAAAGCATCCTCCCCTTTGCTACTCTCATTCTTTAATTGGGAAAAAAAAATAGGAGGGAAAAGAAGATAAAAAGAAGATAGAGCAGAAGCAGATGTGCAAGAAAAGGATCCCTCCCCTCCTGCAGACCCTTCAGGCTGCCTGGAGCAGCTCGATCCTCAAGCTCAACCCTGCTCGGGACATAAGTCCTTCTGGGCGTGTGTGGATGCTCCAGCCCAGCCAGACACGTGCCAGGTCGGCAGTATCCCCACTCACCTCCTTGAGGGATTTCTTCACCTCGGCCAGTGGGTGCCAGTGGGCAATAGGCTTGCGTGGATATGCCAGCATCTCGTTCCAGTGGTCACGGCCCAGCCCCTCGGCAGCCGTCCCAGCGCAGCAAATCCCGATGACCTCATTGTGGCCCACACTGCAGGTGAGAGCGAATGTGCCGTGAGCTCCAGTGCCGCGAGCTCCAGTGCCGCGAGCAGTGCCTAGGCAGGGACGTTTTGTGCTCCTGCCACCTTGCACTGTGGAATGGGGCAGTGAGATGGGGCAAATGGTTCCAGGCAGGAGCCCTCCCACCTACCGGTCATAGTCCATGACAGATATGAGCAGGCTGACTTGATCCATGTTTTCCGGAGGGATGTCAAAGATGATGGCCTCATTGTAGATGGGGTTCAGTGTGTTCTTCTTTATGGTGGTCTTCTTCTTCTTCAGCCTTCGCCCGTCACACAGCAGAGACACCTTGACGTATGGATCTGGAGGGCAGACAGGACAAGCCCTATGGGGCTTGCTCTGCACCCCTGTGGGGCTCACCCATGGGTTCTTGCCAGGGGGGATGCAGGCAGAGGGAGCCGGCACTGGCCTGGTAGACCCTCATGACCTGCCAGTCCACGGCAGCTTCCACCCAGTGCAATGCTGCTCCTGCCTGCCTCTGTCTGCAGGTGTCTGTGATTGTGTCACACATGCTGCTAGTGCAGAGCCCGTACCATGATGCTCATGCACTGGCAAAGATATTGCTTTTCCTGCCAGGATGGGCAGCCCTGGCTCGGAGCAACCCTTGAGCCCCCATCACACTCACTGCATGCCACATCCCCTGTCCCAGGCTGTGGCACCGTCCTGCGCCTGGGAAGGGGCTCTGTGCAGCACCTACCTGAGTAGCCGGTGATGTCCATGGCCTTGAGGTTCCTGCACTTGATGACGGTCAAGGTGAGCCGGCCTGCAGTTGGCAGGTAGCAAAGGGAGAACATGATCTCACCCAGGTCCACGCTCTCCTGCAGCAGAGCAAAGGGCGTGTTATGCTGGCCAAGCACCACGTCCACCTCCCCTCTGCGGTTTTGGTGCAGAGGAGCATGAAGACCAAACATGTGAAGGAGCAGCCCAGCCTGGTGCACCTCCAGCAGGAGGTCTGAGCCAACCAGTCCTCGCAAGCCCCACGCTCTGCGTGAACGCAACGTACCCATGCAACCCAGGAGCAGCTGGCAGGCCGCACTGGGAGTTATGCAGCAGTTTCTGCTTGCGGAGATGCTGGTACAATTTATTATTTTAATGCCCCTCAAATTAGTTTTCATGAGCAGTTTTTCACTCAGAGCAATATGCAGCACTGGTGCCAGCAGTCGGGCCTGTCGCACGCACACGAGTCATCCCAGTGTCACTGCCTTGCTCTGGGAGAAACAAACTCAGATTGAGATGCCATCAGGACTGGTGTTACTAAACAGTTAGCAAACATCATGCTCTAGAGGCAGCGGGACGTTTCCCAGATACACTCCAGATAAGGACAGAAATGCTTATTTTGTGTACAGAAATCCATCACCTGCAGTGGCACAACCCTGTATTTGCAGAGGGAGCTTTTGGGTCTCTTCACCACAATATAATGATCTGCTGGAGGGAAACTGTAGCTGTTAGTAGTAGAGCAGTGGGAGACAGACACGTAGAGCATGTGGCACTTAGTGCTTTGCTAAAGTGTTGGGAGAACAGCTCTTGTTGGCAGAGGAGATTTTTCACCAAGTGATTACTTTCAACCTCTGTAAGGTGAAGATTAGGTATTTAGTCCACTTAGACATGCAGAATACTAATAAGCAGTGTATAAAAGTCCTGATTCTTGACAGCAACTTTCCTTGACTCAGAAATAAGTCAGTAATCTCCCCAAACATGGACAGTGCTGCAGAAACAGTGGCGACTGAATGTTTCTTGTGCAGAGGACGCACAGCCATGCCGCGAGGAGCTGCAGAAACACTGTCCTGGTAGGCGAGTTTCATGCCCTGAGTCACAGCAGTAGTGGAGAGTTTAGATTAAATATTGAAGCAGCATGACTAGAAGTGTTGTTGCCATCCCCCAGGAAGTCTTTTGTGCCAGAAGAACAACTGCTATGTGCAGTGCAGAGTCCCTGCACACCAGTGCAGAGCAGCCTGGACGCGCACAAGGCAGAATCCTGTTGGAGCGTCCTCTACCCCCACTGCTGGCGCCTCTTCTGCTTCTGCTGCTCTGGGAATGAAGTGCCACCACATCCTTCCCTGGGCCTGTATTCACTCCAGGGATTTCCCTTTGCACCCATAAATACAGGTTGCTATTTGCTCACAGACTATAAGTACTGGAGTACTGCCAAAGCTCCTGCAGCTGTTCTAGGAACAGCGGACACTCGAATCAATAACCTTTGTGATGTGAAACCCCCAACATTTTACTGATTCACCGTCCACAGCTGTAATTAAATGGGGCAGCACTGGTGATGTGAACAGTGCAAACCATGCCAATAGTGTGTCCCTATCTCCTGGTCCACATGACTGAGCTGATATGCTGTTAGTCACCCAAACCTTTCTTCTGAATTTGTGCAACCTGTATTTGCACCTCTCAGTTTCAGTAAAACAGCAAAATTCTGGGTGTGCTACAGCTGGCTGGGAGTACCAGCAGGACATTCATCCCTCAGCTCCCCGCTTTTGGCTTCTCCTGACTTGCTTGGGGTTTTTCCCCATGACTTTAGCTTTCTTGGTGAGCTAGAAAAATACCTAGTACTTCACACAGGCAGGTTAAAAAAATGCGTAACAGTTGAGTTTCTGAAAGGTAAATCAGCAGCCTAGGCACTTCCTGCACTCCTGCAGGGACAGAGTGCTATTATACGGAGGTTAACATCAGTGTTATTGTGTGGAGGTTAATGTCAGTGCTCTGCGCTCAGGCCTGTGTGAGAAGGTGGCTTCTCCTGCTGCTTTAACCAGAGCTGTCAGGAACACCTCATTCTCCAAGGTTTGCTTCCTTTGCAGAGGGAATTCCAGAGGGTGGCTGACAGGAGCACACAAATCTTAACAGCTGAAGTAACGCACCGGGAGCAATGCTCTGAGTGTGGCGAAGCTCCCGCTGCCAGGCCGGTGCTGCCTGTCCCTTGCTGCTGCCGCGAGCGCCCAGACCCGCCACCCTGCGCAAGCTGCCGCGGCGGGTACTCACGGTCGTGGCGTACTCAATATCCTTCCAGACAGACGTCTCCCGGGACAGGTCAGAAGCCTCAAAGAGGTTCTCCAAGATCACCTCTCCAATCATGTCGTGCCTGGAGAAGCGATCAAAGTCAAAGACGCTCAGGTGGAGCTTCCTGCCGGGCAGTTCCTCGTGGGGCACGGGGAAGTGGAAAGTCTCATCAAAGGTGGGATTCAGTGTCTTCCTGTGCACCCGTGTCTGGAACTTGCGTTTCCTGTCGGGCAACAGATAGATCTTCACGTAGGGGTCTGAGCTGCCGCACAAGTCTTTGGCTGGCAGATCAAATGCCTTTAGGATCCGCACGGTCAGCGTCTCATTCTCATAGTCATACTTCAGGGTGAAGTTAATTTTCCCACAGGTTTTTGCTGCCTCTTTTTTGGGCTCTTCAGAGTCCACATATTTTTGCTTATAGAGTTCAGGTTTTATGCGGCCGATGCTGGTGGGCTGCTCGGCCACAGTAGGATTGTCTGTGCCGTAATCCATGCTGGCCATGTTCATTTGTCGAGGAAGGTGCCTCTTGAAGGAGATGTGCCTGCACAAGGGGACAGGACAGCTGTGAGCCTTGCAGGGATGTTTCCCTCCTCTCCCCTGGCACCAGGAAAACAGGAGAGTGCAAGAATAAATAGGACTGGTGCTCCTGAGCATTGCACAAACGCTATGTGCACTATAGAATATGAGCATTAATGGGAACAGCTTCCTAATTTTCAGGGTATTTGCAGCAAGCTGCATTTTCACTTGTTAGATCAGTAACAGCCTGTAGCTAAATAACGGAGACCATTTCCATCCCCCAACCAAGCCACAAGCAACACTGTGTGGAGACTCTCTTCTGATTGCAAGATGCTGGCATTGCATTTCCCTATGGCAAAAGACGTGCAGGGCTTTTCAAGTGAGAGGCATTGTGATCACTAACAGAGGGTTTGCTCCAGGCACTGCTGCTTCCAGTCCTCTCTAGCAAGTTCTCATCAAAAAGTGACACAGATTTCTAGACAGGCAGAAACATGATGCCTTGTCCGGAAGCCATCCTCTGCCTTCAGCACAGAGGGATGTGGAGTTATGTAAACACACGAAGAGCTTGTCTGCTTCAGCCACACCGAGCTGTTGCTCCCACTCTGTGGAGAAGGAGCAATGAGAGGATGTGCGTGTCCCTGGCCCAAGCCGGCAGCTGTCCCACTGCAGGGGCTGCGTGGGGGAAATGGAGCAGTTGGCTCCAGCCCCCTGGGCAGAGCCTCCAAACACATCCACCCCTTGGGCTGCATGAAACAATGCTGATCCCTCTCGTGCAGAGCACACACCTCCCTCACCTGGTGGAAGAAGCGGGCTCCGTCGTCTGCCGCTGCATCCGCGTGCGCCGCATGATGTGGTCCTTCATGGAGAGCTGGACCTCGGCAGGGATGTCTGGTGATGTGTGGCTGATCTTTACAGCGGCCTCCAAGAAGCCCATGGTGCCTGTATCCTTGAGCTTGTCTTCCATGGTCTCCTTGCTCCCTGCAACAGCCAGACTGGAGCAAACGGCCTTGTTCCTCCAGGGAACCCAGCACAGCTTCCAAAAGAGAAAGAGAAAAGCTGCCACCAAGGCGAGCCCACATGCAACCACCACCAGCAAAAGGAGGCTGATGGAGAGGTCTATGGAGGTGGCAGAGCCGGAGAGTGGAAGGAAAAGAGAGAAGAAAAAGTGTGAGAAAGACACACATGAGAGATCATGAAAACCGACTTTTTCACCTCTCCCAGGCTGCAAGTGAGGGTCCAGCCCCTGCAGACGTCCCAGCATATCCTTGCCCCAAACGCATCTGGGAGCAGAGGGTACCTCCAGTGGCCGGGCTGTGAGGTCTGCTGCTGTGACACCTGGACAGGCTGGAAAGCATCATCCTTGACTTGCTCTGAGCAGAACAGTGGAGGATCTTGAAGATGGAGATGAGCTGTGCTGCAGCTCTGGCAAAAACTGCTGTTCTGCTGCCTGACAAAGGTGTTTTCCCACCACACTAGCATACATCCCATACATCCCACAATAATCCTGAAAAGAAGACTGCTGTTGGACTATTAAAGTTCACCTCTTGTCCAGTTGTGGAGAACTAGAAAATCAACCCACAAGCTTCTGATGCAGTGAACCCAAATATAGGAGGAGACTGTGCTACAGATATTGCACCTTGTCACCTATTCCAAAGAGCACAGAGAAATCCAGAGAAAAAAATATGCAAGGCCTCTGACTTTCTGAGTCACTTTTGCCTTGTGTGCTATACACTTCAGCACTTCAAACTTGGCGGGGAGGAAGAGCTTCCCTACGAATGGCTGAGGAACCAGGAAAAAAGGGACAGTGTATCTACATGATCTGGGCTGTGAAAGCATGCCCAGATCTTCAAAAAGAGAAAACAGTGGTTTCTTTTACCTCCTTTCTTACAGTAAATGCTCAAATTCACACCCAAGCTGGCATTCTAAAGCCTGGATTGCACAGAAAGATTCCTGTACAGAATAACAGCCTCCTCCTGCTGACTCCTGCTCTATTGCTTGGATCACAGGCATTCTGCTTTAATGTGTGAAAGAGCAACTGTCTCACTCGAATTCACAGACCAGGGACATGAGGCCATTGACTAAATCCAGAGCTGAAACTGCTCTTAGTAAATGAATCACACACTTGCAAAGTTAATTGAAGAAAAAGACATATTACATGCAGCTGCTAAAAAAATGAGAGCGCTGTGCATGGAGGTGGATCAGATGGATGGTTAGATGGACAAATGAATATTTTATTTTTTCCTATATGAGTTCACTGCACCTCTTCAGGATAGGTTGAACCACACTTCAGGCAAACAAATCCTCCAAGAGCCCTAACAACTGACTCCTTCAGAAGCTGTATTTCAAACAATCTCTCAAAAGACATCCTTGCCAGGCAGCTTCACTTTTAGCAGATCATCTGGGAGACTCACATCTGTACTTCACCATAGCTACTGTCAAAGCGATCCCTGAAATAGGCTTTTCCTGAAATAGAAACCACGGCAGCAAGCCCTCCTTGTCTTCCCTAGCCTAGCACATGGGTCAGGCTGCTGGAGCTCCGCGCAGCACAGCTGGGCGTGTGAGCTGTCCCAACCCCAACCGCAACATCTGGGTTCTTCCAGGGCAGCAGGGCGCCCTCCTTGGAGACTTCACTAATGGTTCTCGGCAGCGTGGAGTGCACAAAGGTGCCACTTCCCCATGTTTTGAGTTTAGGCTTGGAATTATGCCCAGGTTATTGAGGCGCCTTCATAAAAACACTCAAGATGTTCTTTTTGCAAATATTTTTTCTGCTCCTGTTCTGATTCTTTCCCCTGCAAATGGTTTTAGAAATTCAGTAATCTTTTCCAGCACCATTCCTTCAAACCATTATGAGACATCTGCCACCAGAGCCCGTCTCAAGCACACAGAGACATCCATGACACACACAGACCGACTTAGGCTTTGAAGAGATAATTAATCACGGCACTTTTTGCTGACAGTGACATCACCTGCGTGCACTGAGTCACTGATACCTTTATCATCCTGTGAGAATGCAGATGAAGCTAAAGACCAAGTCTGCCCACAGCTCCGCTTCAAAGACTTGCGTGGCGAACACCCTACAGGCCAGTAAAAATAGTTTAAAAAATCCAACATCTCAACAGCAATGCTTTCAGGATAAATCCACTTTGCAGATTTAGGTTTTACCAGCTCCTTTCATCAGCAAACAGCAGCTCCCGCACTTGACCTCCATTCCTCCCAGTCATTTAAATGCACAGGATAAGGTCTTGAGCAGAAGAGGCGTGATGCAGAATCCATCCCTGATGTAAAGTGTTTATGTGGCAGAAAAGTTCCTGCTAAGACACTTCACTCCAAGAAATTCTACAGCTGGCACAGATCTTCTTGCGCACTGGACTCGTTAACGAGAAGCATCAGAAATAATCTGCTGTCCCTTCTGAAGAATTGTTGCCCTCCTGAGAAAGGTCCCAACCATGTCCCTTCTTGCTGAACTGGCCGTCACAGCGCATTTGACAGGACTCACAGACACTTTTATGTATGACCTCCTCCTCTTTCCTCTGGCACTCACATAAAGCACAAGAAGAAATGACCAGGATTTTAGAGACATTTTTAAATATCTGCCTTAGAAGAACATTGGCTTAACTGACGTTGACTTTGAATTACCCAAGACTTTTTCTTGGCTTATTAAACTTAAATATCAGTTGGACAGAGCTGACCTTAATAGATTTAGTGAGTTTTCTCTTGTGACTGTGAAAATACCAGTTACTTTAGGAAATATCTAGATTCAAAATATTATTAAAGGACATTTGAAGCATGAACTGCAAAAACAAGACAATCTCTTAGTCAAGAGCATTAGCAAAAATGCTAATCTTAGCCATGCGGCCAGACACTTCTTGGATGTTCCTGGCACCAAAGTAGGTCATGCGTATCTGCCCAAAAGACTTCTCCAGAGGCAGACAGAGACCAGAAGGACACTCTGGCCTGGGAAAACCACAGTTTTATCTGTTTGTATCACTCCACCACTTACCTATGTGAGTGCCAAGACCTCAGGAGGGGAGGTGGAGAGGGAGCAGGCCATGGGGCTTGCTTGATTTCTTAGCTTGTGCTTTTTAATGCTTTTGCAGGGTCTAATCACCTTGCTACTGATGCTTGCAGCAGAGACCACAGGAGGGCTCAACACTGTAAAATATCCTGGTAGGTCACTACGTTCTGCTGCCTTCCCCTGCCCTTCCAAGAGAGGCCAAGGTGGCTCAGCATGGCAGAAAAGACCAGCGCAGCAATTCAAAGCTTTAAAGCAAAAAGCAAAGGGGGATCCACTCCTCGCGAGTCCAGCTCCAGGTCTTGCCTCCAGGATCCAGCCTTCTGCAAGCGACTCACTAGAAAAACTATCCATGTTGTTGCTTCGTAGAGGGGAACTAATCAAGAGGATATGGTGGGACCAAACTCCAGCTTCATTTTCCTTAGGATTTCAGACTACTCAGGCCAAGATACCAAAGGGGATAATTAGCAAAGTCCAAACAGAAAACAATTAATAATATGACAAAGATGTGATTACAGCAGTCTATTAACTGCAAGGCAATATTGGTCTAATTATGGCAACATTGACTTTTATAACTCAGGGCTTTTATAACTCAGTGGCTCTGGGACGCACCCTGGGTGCTGAGGTGGCTTCTCAGGGCACAGCGGCGGCCGGGAGCCTCACACGTTGGGTGTCTGTTCCCGCTCTCTTTCCCGGGTTGCACAGCAGCGCTCGGCTCTTCCAGGCTGTCCAGAGGAGTGAGAGCGGCCTCCTGGACCTGGTTTTCTGGTGTGGTGCATGGACACCGTTTGTGCTGAGCAGGAGGTGTCTCCAGGCTCCTCTGTCCATCCATCTGCTCAGCAGTGGTGCTCATGGGGGTGCAGTGCAGGATAGGGAAGAGGGAGAAGTTTCTGTTTAATCCTGGCTAAAGATGTTTATTCAGCAATACTGCTCAGCTTTGAGGTTTGGCAGTGCTTCAAACATACAGGGGACGAGGGACCCCCCACAGAATGTTAACGCGATGCAGCAACAACCAACAGTGATGGAAAGAGCAGGCGGAGAAGTGCAGAGAGCCGGGAACATCCCTGGGGAGATAATAGCGTTAGACTGAGCCAACGCTGTGGGCAAGGCACCCGGATTAGGGCTTTCTGCAAGGAAATCGGCTATCCTACAGTCCAGGTGCTGGGAAAGCTGCTCTCTTGGACCTCCAGAGCCCTCTCTCTGTCGACAACTTGCACTGCCACCGCACGGCTACGCCTGCACTAGCACCATGCCCAAACCCATGGAGCTCGGCGACTCCACAGTTTGCGCCAGCCAAGGGAAGCCTCGAGTCCTTGGAGGACATGAGCGGGAATGTGAAGGCACAGAAGTGCCAATTAGAAATAAGCAAATAACCAATTAGTTTTGTTTCAGCTGTGCTCTGCCACAGACTATGGTCAAGTCGTGCGTTTTGTTGACCATGCATAATTCCCCAGAATGCAGTGAAAGTGGGACGGATCGTTTCAGATAGTTTTACATGAGGAACACTCAGTAAATCCTTGGCACGGGGTCAGTGTCAGGCCTGTGTCACAAGCTGCACTACCCCAAGGTCCCTAGAGGCAGCTCCGGGACCCAAACGTGTCCCTGCGGGAGCTGCACACACTCATTCTCCTTTCGTAGAAAGCAGCTGCTTTGGCCTGGCTGCAGGATGCCGGACACGGAGTTTGGCACTGCCAGCTCCCACCAACCTCCCCCACGACGGCAGCTGCGCGGGCGCACGACGGAGCTGCAGTGTCCCTGAGCACCCCCCAGCGCGGAGCGGGTGAGGGGGACGGAGGCAGGAAGGCCGAGTTGGCTGCTCTCAGTAAGGAGAAATAACTTCTCCAAAATTAATTCGCGGCTGCCACCGGGTTCCCACAAAATCAGAGCTTACTGGAATGCAAGCTACCAGCTTCAAAGGCAAGGATGAATCAGAAGCTATTTTGAGAGTAATTATATAAGATAATAAAGTTAAAAACATCTCATTATGGCACGCTAAGTGTGAAGACAGCCTGCTGCACAAGGAGAACCTGGAAGGAACCAGCATCTCAGCCAGCTGTGACCTGCGGTCCAGGCACAAAAGCTCCTCCTGATGCCACCCAGCAAAGCCACTGTCCCTGCAGCGGCAGGTCTGTGCACCCTTTCCTCGCCTCTGCAGGGGGTGTGACAGGGAGAAAAAAAACAAAGCAGTGAAGTATGGGCAACGTTTTGCTCTCCATTTGTTACTTGAGCTTATGTAACAACCCAGTTGTCCTGGAATGCAGCTGTCCCCTGGCCAGCACGTCCGGAGTGCCCGGAGCACTGAGGAGGTCAGCGAGGTCATGCTGAACCCGCTTGCAGAGGATGGTCTCTCTACCCCAAACCAAGAGGGCAGTGACAGGAGCCGCCCGCCCTCCGGTGCCCGTCCCTGCTTTGGGGACAGCTCCAAGTCCTCCATATGCACACAGCATATTGTGCCCCTTGGTTTGCAGTCCCTGCGCGGGAGGGATGTGGGCGCCAGGCCAGTGCCACTTTTATAGCATGGACCTGCTCCCAGCAGCCACTGTTTGTTTTGCACCGTGTTCTCAGATGCACAGGCTCCGCTCTAAGGCTGCGGTGGGGAATGAAATGTCTGTGCTTGGGCTCCTGCATGCCCTGTCTGCAGTGGAGTCTCCACCTGCGCTGGGAGGATCCCATCTGGGATTCAGAAAATCACTGCTCAAACCAAGCATTTTGGTATTCTGGGGCAGCTTGGACTCTTGACTGTGACTTTCTTGGCAGAAAGGCACATATGTTTATCAGACTTTTGCTGGTGTGTGTGGTTAGAAAAGTTGCATTTCCATGGCAAGAGTGGGGGGAAAATTATCCTGAACCAATGAAACATTCCCCAAGGGTTTAGGCTGCTTTGTGTCTCAATCAGCTGTTCTCTAGAGCATCATAAATGAGATAGATAGTAACAGTTGTCACTGCTCTATTTCTAGCAAATGACAATCTAATGCACTGCTATAAGCCATGTGGACGATAATCACAGTCGATCGCTGTGCACTCACCCTGTGCCATTTTCTCAGCATCTGCAAGACTGGGTGAGATTGAACACACAGGGCATTGTGGGTGAGGGGATAAGTGTTCAAAATCTCATCTTCTGTCCGTGCAGCGACCACACGCTTCCAGGGGCAGCAGTGCCCAGGAAGCCTTGCTGAGCCTCGTCAGACTGGGAGATGTCTCAGTCCTCGTCTCCTGATCCCAGCAGAAGCAGGCAAAGGGCACAGCACTGAGTTTTGGGCACTCCTGGGATGCACCAGCACTTCCAGGTGCAACATGAACAAAATGAGCAGCAAAATCTCTTCACTGTCTCCACAAGCAGGCACAGACCTCAAACCTAACAGTTTCCTTCTAAACCTTGGCCAAAGCTACGAGTCATGCGGGATGGGGTGGGGAAGCGAAAAAAGGGGGACTGGGGAGAGCAGAGCCCTGATGTCCAGGCAGCTCTGACATCTCCCTACCCTGCTTTTGCAAACATGTTTCTGGAGGAGGATTCTTCCCCACAAATCCTCGACCCTGCTGAAGCTCAGTAGCATTGCAGCCGTTAAGGGCAGCCCTGGCCACAGCACGAGGCAGCAGTGAGGGACTGTGCAGAAAGCATGTGGGAGAGCAGCACTTCTCCATGCGCAGCATGGAGCAGACCTGCCCTGGGTGCCATGGCAGCCTGGATGGGCTGGGCAGGAACTGCTGGAACTGGTGAGAGCAAAGAATCCAAAGAGCTGCTTGCAGTGCTGCTCACGGAGCCCCAGCAGTGCATGCACTGCTCTGCAGTAGCCACCAGCATGCACGGAAAAATCAAAACAATATTTACTTTGGAAGGGACCCAGCTGTGCTAGAATATGTGGGCAATTATTAATCAGTGGAACCAAATAGCCATGATTTTGTGTCCCAGTGGTTTTTGAAAAGAAGTGTTTCTGAAAAGACTTGCATGAAGTGTGCGTCTAGAATCCTGCCCTAGTCCCTGATGTTCAGTTTCCTGCAATATTGTCAAACACTAAGGTTCTACCATGTAACAAACCAAAGTAAATATAAACGTGGCCCCAATTAGCATCTGCAATTGCCCTATCCACAAAACACCTGCAGGCTAATTTCCTCTTCTCCATAGTTTAATCTACAGTCACTCCAGACATCCTCTCCATCCCTCCAGGATGCCATTTTGCCATGTTCGCGGATAATTAGAGACTGTGCATGGCACAGAGACGAATCCACTGCCTGAACAACGGCCAGTGTGACTGCTACATTAGCAAGTGCTCTGAAGTCAGGCGATAAGGCTGTTGCAGATAAGCCTCCCATTCTTGTGATTTACAAAGAGAAAGATATACACACACTATTGCCTCTGAAGAAGAAACAACAAATACTAAAGCTAGATAAAGATGCCTGATCAACATGAGATGGGGGTCCTAAGGAAAAATAAGATTTACGTAGAAACATGACCAGTAAGAGATTTAAAAGGTTACGAAAAAGCCACAATAGCTGAATCTACAAAGTTAAATGAAGAATTATATCAGCGCTGACACACACATCAGGTCCGGGCTTTCTCTCTGAAAGCAAGCGCACAGGTAAGCCCGGGTGTTGTGAATACAGGGTGGATGCCTGGCAGGAGCTCCTGCACCAGCCTGGGCTTGGGCAGCACTGTCAGAGACAAGCAGCTGCAGACGCAATGTGCTGGTGCCTCCAAATCTCCCTGCAAAACAGCGGTGAAGATGGAGCAAGGCTCTGCCCCAATGTGAACCAGCTCAAGGCACATGCCTGGTCTAGTGAAACCCAGGGGAAATGCTGAAAGCAAGAGAAAATGTTTCAACAGCAGAGACAAACTGCTGATGCAAAATGTTTGCTATGGCAAGGAGGATCTGCGCGCTAATGAAAAGATTGATGAAGCAACTTGGGGAAGGGGCACTCACCACAGAGGTGTCTGCTGTGCTCAGCCCTCCCCGGCCGGCGTCCGCTGCTCCGCGCTCCGGCTGCCGTTTCCTGGGAGGGAGCCAGGGGCCAGGCAGCCTCCCGCACTGCTGCCCTGCGCGCTCAGCGGTGGGCCAGAGCCTGCCTCCGCACACGTGCTTCCCGAGGCGTCTTTGCTACGGGGACCAGCACATGAAGACAGCACTGGCACTTATATGTGTGAGCACAGCTGCCTGCTTGCAGACGGGCTGTGTAACCCAGTTGTCTTGGACTTATGCCTCTAGTTTTGTGCATTTAGTCTCATTTCAATAATAGTTTTAGTAAGTCTCCCTGCCTGCAGCCAGATTTGAACCCTACACCTTGGGAATGGAAGTAGAGACCTGTTCCCCTTGAGCCAGGGCGAACCCTGCACATTACCTCGGCTGGCACCTCTCCTGCCCACGCATTCAAGCAGCGTGGTCCTTCCAGGGCTGCATTATCTGGTCCAGAGAGCCCTGCCCCAAGAGTGTTGCTGCTCTGCGCTTGCTTGGCCACTGGAAGTGCATGCTCCATTGGTCAGCATTAGTTTTACCTGGATAGCTTCAAACGCGTTTACTGTTACAGACCTGTATTTGCTTAAAATGCACTTCAGTAGCGATACAGAGTGGAGTGTTGTTGAAGATACTGAGTTAACTCAGGGTTCATCTAAGTTTCGTAACTGGGGGTTGGAGGTATCCCGTATCGGTAAAAAGGCATTCCATCAATTCCCTTTCTCTCAAAAAATCATATGGAATATGAATCTCTCTCTCTATATATATACACAGAACGTATGGAATATATACAGAATAATTCTTTTCAAGGGAAATATTTCATAATCAATTTCTCCATTGAGAAACACCCCTTCCCCTTCAGAAAGAGCCCATATTGTACAAAAATGCACCTGTACCTTTGCCTGCAGCAGAAGCAGTGATGAACATGAAGCTTTAGTTTTGATGCATCTTTGGGAAGAATCAAGAGCTGCACTGCTGGCAGCATGAGGTTTGGGAGTGATGGCTTTCTCCCTGGGCAAAATATGGAAGGGCTGGGGTGCACGGGATGGCAGTGGCATGGTGACAGCACGAGGACAGTGGTGCACATCATCTCCACTGGTCAACCCATTTGGCTGAACACATTGGAGACACTAAACTGCAGCTGGCCACCGAGTTGTGAGCACCAGCCATGGGAGGGGGGGTCCATCTGGGCCCTGGTCACCAGCCCCAGCATCGTGCATGTCCGAGGAGTGACAGGGCAGCTGCAGCAATTTATGCTGCAGATGTTGACCTGCGAGCTTTTGCAAGGTTTCTGCCACCTGTGTGACAGTTCTGGTCTCCCATGACCCACACGAGACATCTCCATCCTGCTGCTTGAGACCTGTGTCTTGAGCCCCCACAGCCCCATGGCAGCTCCAACTGCTTGGGGTGACTCTGCCCTCCATGACCACTGCCACTTGTCACCACAGGGAACAGAGTGAATGCGAGAAGTTATTTGCCATGCAGAGAGTGGATGTACCAGGCACAACCTGCCAAGCACCAGCGGTACAGGGCTTCAGGAACAGCAGGTACAAAGCAAAGAACTTGTACCGTGACAAGCAGCCTATAAGCAGCTCATGACACGTTCAGTGGGCTTTTTGCTGCCGTTTTGCACAGTCTGGTTTTAGTAAAACCAGGAGCTTCCACTGAACTTCTGTGTTACCAGCTGAAGCCCCCCATCCCCCTGCCCCAGGCTGCAGGGCACCAGACCCAACAGGGCAGCATGTCCGCACACGGCAAGAGCGCGTCACGACACAGCACAGCCAGGCTGTGCCCTGGGCAGACGGCAAGCGCTTCCCTCCCCTTGCAAGCAGCAGAGCACCCTCCCGGTCCTTGTGCCCACATGGTGCTGCAGCCCATGCGCGCGCTCAGGGCAGCTGCACTACCTGGCTCGGAGATGCTCAGGCTCTGGTCCGAGGGCAGCAGAAGGAATTCCCAGCAGGAGCCCAGGTCCAGGCCAGGCAGGCTTTTCCTGTGGCACAGCTCGGTGATCATGCGCACTGCCCTCCGGCAGCGGCCCTCATCCTTGATGCCACTCATCTCCCACACTGTAGCCCCTGCCGTCTCACCACAGATCCACAAAGTTCAATGAGGAAGAAGCATCTATTACCTGGAATCTGGCCAGTCCCACGCCATCTCGGTGGCAGTGCCAAGGCCAACAGAGCTCCGGCTCCACAAACCCTCCACAGTGCGCTGCTCAGTCCTGCTGCCTGCAGCCCTGGTGGTGCGGTGAGGCTCTCGCTGAGATCAGATATGCGCTTACTGCCAAGGCGTGCACCAAGCACAGAACCTCCTCCCAAAGCCACTTTGATACCCGCCAGGTTACATCTTTAAAGCTGCAGCCCAAATAATGCTGCTTAACCCCTTTGTGCCTCCCTCACCACCCCAGTCCTCCATGCACAAGGACTCAAATGCAGCCCGTCTGAGTTGCCCAAGAGGTGACGGCCAAATCATGCTGTTCGAGCACATTGCATGGGCAGCTGGCTGCGGGGAGCGCTGTGCATGCTGAACTGCCAAGGGCAGCGTGAGAAAAGCAGCATAGCTTATTGATTCCAGCACCAGCACACCAGGCTGCTAGTGGCAACAGAGACTGAGAATCCTGTTGCGTTTTGCAGCTCCAAGCTTTTAAGTCTTCTGCAACATTTTTCGATCCCTGACATAGTTTAGCAGACTGGTCATACTGGAGGCAGAGCTCCTGCTGAGCAGAGCATGCATCTGACAGGCAGGGGGAAAGAAGCAGATCTCATAACTGGCAATTACAGTTATATTCAGCAGAATGACTTGTTGCAGCTTCCGGAGAGAAGATGCCAGGTCCTGCAGCGCCTGACCCTGCACCTTAGCTTTGTGCCTTGCACTCACAGTGTCTGCTAATCACTGCTCGGTGTGCACTGAAGTCAGGAGGTTGCAGAGGCCCTGTCCCTGCCACACTCCAGCACCCAGAGCCAGCTGCCCAAGGCCGCGGTGCTCTGCATGCTACCTGCTTACACAGCACTTCTTCCTCCCAAACTTCTGCTGCCATGACAACGAGATAGGAATCTTCTTTTATGGCAGTGGGGTCCAGCGACGAGTCATGCAGAGATGTTCCACATCAGCAGCCACCACCGCCAGTCCAGTCAGTGCTGCAGAGCTCCCATCTGCAGGCAGCTCACGGAGCAGGGCGGGAGGCTGGAGCCTCCTCACCCACAAGGGTGAATCCTAGTGGCTGCACATTGAATGGGGAGAGACATATGTGCACACACAGAGCTGTGGGGCATGCACAAATAGAGCTTTGAGGACATGCACACAGAGGTAGTAGCCAGATCTGGCTTTACCTTAAGGAGATTTCTACATGAAGAAAAAAAAATCACACACACACAAAAAGGTTAATACCCAATTGAGAGCTTGTAACACAGAGATCAATAACAAAACTGAATTATTTGGAAAGAGAGAAGCTAATTTTATTTCAAAGATAATACCAAGAACATATTAGTTAAATTTAAAGTCACCTTGGGCTAATTATTCTCTTACATTGCAGAGAAGCCCAAGCTGCTGGGCTGAAAGAGGGACCCTGATGGGAGCACGCAGACGCTCAGGTTTATTTCTTACGAAGGCAGAAGCAGATGCCTCTGCTCCCTTTATATTTGCACCACATCGCAGACACTGCTTGCTGCCAAAGGCACAAGGCCTTTGTGCAGCAAGCACAAGCAGGAGAATGGCCAGGAGCCCCCACTGGACTCCTGACCTGCTGGGTGCCTGCATTCAGTCTCAGCCTTCAGGAGGAAACATGCTAAACTGATATCCACAATGGAAAATGAGTTGTAAGCTAGTGTCCACTCACAGCGTGTTTATGAAGCTTTTCCCATACTCTAACTATTTTTTTCCACTCCCGGTGGTATATAGGGAATAAAGACAGCGATATTCCAGTAACAGGAGTGCAGACACAATGGTACACAGCCCAGCCCCAGAGAGCACTGCACTGAATCTTCTGTTACAACATGGAGAAGGGAATCTCTGATGACCCTCCTTGCTCAAGCTCGAATCAACGTTCCCCCAGTTGTGCCAACCAGGCCATTGCCTTTCCAGGTGGGTGTTGTTGCAGCCAAGGGTTCAGTGCCATCAGCAGGAGGGGTCAGCATGGCTCCTTCCCAGGCCAACAGACCTCTGTGGCCCTCCTCCACAGCCTCCATGCTGGGCTCAGCACAAACCTGGCTGTTGGGACCGAGTCCCATGGACCTCCAGGGGCAGATCCTGCCCGGCCTGCGGAAAGCAGCAGAACTGCATTCCAGCTCTGTTAGCACTTTCCTGAAGGACTGGGAGCAGTGCTGCTGCTAGCAAAAAAAGAACGAACTCTCAGCGGTCATTGTATGGCTTAACAGGCTCCTTTTAAAGATCACAGCTGACTGAAACCCTGGGAATCATTTTCATTTGCAGAGATCTTGGTAGAGAAACAGCCAGCCCTGTCTATCAGCAGTGCAGCAGACAAGACTTTCCTACGCCAGCGGTTCCTCATAGATCTATTTCCCCACAGCTTCCCAGTCCCATGTCCTGCCCCACATCTCGGATGCATGTGCATGTCTCATGCTTCAGCCACGTGCATGCAGACTTGCTTCTGTGAGAGGGAGGGAGGCTCCTTGCCCATGTAGAGGTTGATAAAGTCTCCAGGCCCATCAGTAACATTATTGACTTTCTACTGGATTCAGTCTGCAGCAGCCAGCTGCAGCAAGTAGCAGAGCCTGAGACGCTTGGTTCTGCTCTGACATGAGGCAGCAGAATCTGGGTGGATCTGGAAGACGAGATTGATTAAAATTGGGCAGCAGATGAGCTTGGTCTGACACAGGCACACTTAACCCAGGAGCAGCCGCACAGTGCGTTGCGTCCAGCCACGTGAGAGGGAGCTGGGAAGGCGGTGGCCAGGAAGGTGGGTGCTGCCCAGCAGCTCGGAGTGCCCCATACTGAGCTGGGAGCCACCCAGGGCCCAGCCTGAAGCCCGCAACGAGCGTAGGGGCTGTTTTGCCAATGGACAGGGGCAGCAGAAAGAATCAGACACCAAGGGTCGTGTTTACTATTAATATCAAATAATATAGACCTGAAATAATACATCTAACAAAACAAGAAGCTTACTATGTGCTGGGTTTTAACAACAGATCAAACAAAATTACTATACGAGAAAGAGAATAGTGATTAAGAAAAAGATACATCACCAATTGCCTAAATATGTTACCATCACCCAGATCCGTAGTCGCTGGGGAGCCCCTGTTGCAGCAAGGATTTTGAGAGCCTTCCCAGCAAATGGGAGGTCTTACGCGGTGCGTCCACCTGTAAGTGAGGTCTCCAAAGTCACGGCAAGAGGGCCCAGCTTTTATAGAACCGAATCGGCAAAACTTGCATTTTCTTCGTGAGAGGTAAGATCTGGTATGTCCTACTTTCCCCATCATCCAGGACCAGGACTTGGCCAGAACCTTGGCTTCGGATGGGAAGGTTCCCTTCAAGGTCAAAAACACTTGCATGAGAACCTACAAAAGTTGCAGTTCTATGAGCCTGCAAGCAGGTTAGGATAAGCAGCCCGGCAGGGCTATGCACAAGTTAGCACGAGCAGTTCTACAGCAAGTTCTGCGCACTGCTACAAAGGCAGAGCTGTGTTCATCTGTAAGCCAGCCCTGACTTGGGCCTGTTGTTCAGGCCCTGGCACTTCAGGGATCTGTCCGGTTGCTGCTCCCTGCTCTTGTTCTGTCCAGGCCATGACCCAGGCATGAGGACAGGTGTTGGGAAAGGGAAGAGGCCCAGATCCCCACTGTGGCAGCAGGTGCAGGCCCTGCTCAATGTCCCTCGCGCTTGGTGGAAGCGAAGGCGCTGGAGCCTGTGCTTGAGCCTGTGCTGATGTGCGGCACCACAGTCCCGCATCCCTGACAAGAGCCCCACCAGGCGTCTTGGCTTTGAATGCCCCATTCGGCACTGACACTGCCGGGAAGGGAGTCCTGCGCTGAGTATGGATTAGTGGGCACATGAAGGCTGGCGATGTGATGGCGCAGGGGGTGGCCGTGTGCCAAATGGGCCTGGGACTTTTCCCTTGCCAGGTACCTCCATGCCACAATCCCTAACTCAAATCCAAACTCTAGATCAGGTCCAGAGCTTGGTGCTTTCCCTCTCTAAACTGCTCCTTGCACAGATCACAGAGCCACAGCTGGTCACATCTTAACTGCTGCAGTTAAATCTCACCATAGGGTTTAGCCAGATTTCCTTCTTTCAAGTATCAGGAACCTCTGCCACTGGTGAGGTGTGAGGGTTAGGATGACCTAACCCATATTTGCAAAAAAAGAAACTCAAATGGAAAGATTTTTCATTTATCTAATTTAATAGAAATAACCAAGACAAAATGATTTTCAAACAAGGCTTTAAACCGATCTAATACAACTTCTATACCACATTCTAGAGCATTTAACAGGAAATATTTACAGGCAGTTAATGTATTAAATAACCATGGAAAGAAACCCTTTTTTTTTTTTTTTAATTATACACCAGCAAAAACACAGTAACAGAACAATCAGAAACTGTAACCTTGTTAAAAAATAAAAGTTAATTATAATTATTCAGATAATACAATACCACAGAAACAGCACTTTTTTGAAGAATCATATTAAAAGATGAGCAGAGTTTACTATGTGCAAAAAGGTACCAGTTTAACTACTGGAAGCAAAAAATCATCAAAGAATGCCATGAATTTAACCCTTCCATGAGTATGCTTACATATAAAAGAGGCTTTCAATGCACAAATCTTCATAGGTTTATATATATATGTTTCATAGTGTTACAAATGTAACAACTCCTCCATTTGCAGGCCACTGACAGACACACATTCTTGTATTCTGGAAACGTTGCTCACACTCTACATGAATGCTGCAATGAGTTGAACTTAGAAAATTATTTTAGTACCGTTCCTTGTACAAATTCAATGAATTCTAAAGAAAGCAGCCTTGAGCCGTATGATCACTCAATAGAAAAGGCCAAAACTGCATTTCATACATTTAATAATTCATTTATAATAAAGATACCCATATTAACTACCATTTTGGAAAACTAATTCAATTTAAATACATTAGAAAGCATATAAAGTAGAATCCCCATAGGCGAACACAGGAACTAGATGGAAGAGTTACTGCACAAGCATTTTGAGAAAAGAAATCACCATATGTGAAGATAAAATGTATATGTTCAGTCTGAAATATGTCTATGTAAACTGTGGCATATAAATTTTTTTTTAAAAAAAGTACCTCCATTATTTGCTCAAACACCTACTTTTTAAAAAAATATGTAACTTTCCCCAATTTTTAAAATAAAATGCCACACTATATTGTTAATAACTCCTGCACAATTTATTTTTAAAAGCTAGACGTGGTGATATGCATACAAACTTTCCTATAAAATCACTATCCAAAGGAAAAGATTCCTGTCATGCAAAGAGGCAACAGACAAAGCAGTTTTATTGCTTTTTCCAAGGAAGAGAGTAAGAATAAGAAGAAAAAGCCTCCTTCCAGTACAATGGTCCGCACAGCTTCAGGACACTGCTGCCATCACCTAAGTGCACAGAGGTCAGCTATAAATGGGGTTGCACAACAGACTGCTGAATTTGAGCTAATTTTAGAGACTCCTGTTTGAGTGGCTTGCAGAAATGTTTATAAAACATTTCATTGCTCCAATACCACCCATACTGACACGGTCAGATGTCACCAGTAACAGCAATGGTGACATCTCATAAAAACAATCGATCTACATTTAATAGAGCATTTCTACTTTCAAAAGTTTGGGGAACACTATTTTTCTTTGGACAGTCACTCAATCATATTATACTGTTGGCCACTTAATTCCAGGGCATAATTGAGCAAAAGGTCTGAACCTATTCAGATGGTTAAATTAGCACTAATCATTAGTAATTATATGGCAGAATACCTGCTGAGGTAATTGAGAAGTCCACAGGTAGCATGCTGTACACTTTTCACTCCTATTTCAAAGTATGTTGCCTTTTACTTCTTTGGGTTAATTTAAGACTTCAGGGTCATATACAACAAAAACTGTGACTCAAACGATCGTTTACAAAAGCATCTTAAATTAGAGTATACAGCTGCATCAAGTGCCAGACTGTCCTAGCCATTGTGCTACGGGGCTGCTCCTTGCATTCGCCATGGCAGGTTTGCTCCAGGTCTAGCCCCAGGGTCTGCATCCCACCACGGCACGGAGAGGAGCAAGACCAGCACAGGCGCCTGTCCACACATAACCAGCATGTGATTTTTTCTTGGCTATGCACGGTGAGACCTCCCAGCACTGTTTTGGTTGAGCAAGCCCCTGAGCAGTTCTGGGGTGAGTGCTGACAGGCTAAGGGATTGGGAAATTACAAACAGAGTCCTACCCTTCTGCATCTTTATGTGTAGCCATAGCCCTTTCCAAACCATCACTGAATTACTCTACTTGCAGTGCCAAAATGGAGAACAAAATCAAGATTGTTCTTTCATTTCTTCTATATATAAAAGAAACACTTCTTCTATAAATAAAAGACTTCAGGCACGCAGGTCAAAACTCCACATCCACAACACTACTGAGGCTGAACAGAATGACCAGCTTTGGAACTCATTGGGTTATGAGCAAGAGTAAAGCTTGAACTATCATCAAGACCACGTATAGCACTCCTTGTGGTTTGCAGGCAACAGGCAGCAGCACTAGAGGCTAACTGAACTGTATCAGATGCTGCTTGCCTGGTGCTGGGGTAGAGGAGGACCTGCAGCAGTTCCAGGCAGGTGCCCCAAGCTGCAGGAGCCTGTGGGGATGCCCCATGCTCTCCTGCAGAGCAACCAGCACTGCCCTCAGCAACAACCGGAGCCTCTCCAAGGGCTAAACGCTGAGGCCTGTAGCTACAGAACCCAGAGTGCTTATGTGCCATAAAAATCATAGAATGCTTAAGGTTGGAAGGGACCTCTAGAGATCATCTAGCCCAACCCCCCTGCACACGCAGGGTCACCTGGATCACGTGGCACAGGAATGGGTCCAAGCGGGTTTGGAAGATCTCCAGAGACTCCACAACCTCTCTGGGCAGCCTGTTCCAGGGCTCTGGCACCCTCACTGTTAAGAAATTTTTCCTTAAGTTCCTGTGGAACTTTTGGTGCTTCAGTTTGTGGCCATTACCTCTAGATCTGTCAGTGGCCACCACTGAAAATAGTAACCCCGATTGAAGAGAATCCACAGAATCTTATTTTTATTGTAATTTTAATAATATTCCTTTGTAAAATGAAGCTGAGAAACTAGAACTGCATAAACAGGCAATACACAGGGCCATTAACGGATCTCTTGATTAGTGTCCTATGCACACATTTCATCCTTTTGTACTGGCAAAGCTTTTTCTATGTGTCAATTTAAACATATGTATGTTTAAGTAGAACTTTTCCGTTCACAAACTGGTAAAACTTAAACCTCTGTTAATATCTGAACAACAACAAAAAATCAGTTTGAGTCAAGTGTAGCATCTGTTTAATCTAAAGTGAGCTTGAAGTTACGAATACCTTCAGTCTCCTTGTATATTGTGAGAGGTATAGTCACAATGTATATACACTTTGTTCTATATAAAAAGAAATCAAAACGTGATTTGCATAAAAATGTCTTAGAGCATTTCTAAGATTTGATACATTGTGCTAAAATATTTAACTTTAACATTATGATAAAGTACATACCAATGAACAGCCACAGCAATTGCTCATGCTGAATATATTAAACCCCCAGTGATTCACCACAGAACTGCTGTAGTCACACAAAATTTTATGGCAGATTTACAGTCTGTCAACTTGACGTCAGCTGATTACAGGATTTCTTCATCTTACTTTAACAAGATCTAGATGAAGGTTAGAAATTACATTTCTTGGTTCTCGCATTGAGTTCAGTTAAGGAAAAAACAACTGTCCGAAGCACAGTTACTTTGTCATGACCTCATTTCTAACCAGAAATGCTGCAACAAAGGCAATGTGCAGGGGAAAGCACTGCAGAGATGCCTGCTGCAGGGTTTAGAGGAACAGGAAAATCGTTCTGTTTTCCCTATCTTACCAGACACTACTCAACTCCAAATCCTGGTCTGTGCAAGAGCTTCGTTTTATGTAAGGGCAAGAAACCTAATCTTAACAGGTTTATTGCAATTTTTCTGGACATTACACTCATGAGCTGCTTCTGAAGAAAGTTCTGAGTAGTACTCTAATAAAAATAAGACAGAACCTCAATATGAATGCAATGTTAGAAATAGACAGCATATATTACAAATCTTTTCTCGATAGGAACAATTAATAAGAATACATATTAGCTTAAAAACAGTTCAGCAAATGTTGCTGATCTGCAAGAAATCTCAATTCACTATTTACAAATAAGACAAAATGAATACAGGAAATTTTACACATTTGGTAGTCAATACGTTATTGTTTGCCAAGTAGTCTATTAGAAACTGACATTCAGGAAGACTGGGAAAACAAACAAACAAAAAAAAACAGTTATTACCTACTCAGTCTATATTTTGAACGCAGAAAATCAGACAATGAATACTGGAAATAACATTCTGCCTCATTAGGGGGGTCAGGGACAGATGAGACAATGCTAAGTATTCTGTCATGAACTCCATTAAAATGTTCTGTGTACAAGATTCTTGATAAATATGATTAGACCTACTATAAAACAACAGTTGCAACCAGTTTAGTCCTGCATCTGTTAAGAACTCACACTCCTGGCACTTGCCAATTCAGAACAGTTTAATGACTTTTTTTTTTTTTGCTATACATAAAACATTGTAAAGAAAGACCAACTTAGGTACTTGGATCAACACAGATCAGTTACTCACAATATTACTTAAAAGAGATGATAAAACCAATGAGCCAACACACACTTAAACTCACACAAAAAGAGAGGATTTTAGGAACATTTTTTACAGTTTACACTGCAGTCCAGCATAAATGCAAGATACAGCAACTGTATTGGTCCAGTTCTGCAGAACATTCTACTAAGTAGTATGACAGTCTTATCTGTACAAAGAGCATCTCTTCAAATCTGCTTCTCCTCCACGTCATCCACCTCTGTCTGTAAGACTAGGATGAGTGTGCCCCCCCATCAACAAAAGTAAAGGAAACACCAAATAATCAAGAAAAAAAAGTACAATACATTTTCTCCTCTTTTGATGAAAATGCTTTTCTGCACTTTTTTTTTTTATTTGTAATCTAATACTGTTTAAAAAGGTATCAGCTTCAAGATGGCCACTGTAGGCATGGTAATATTCCAGGAACACTTAAATAACAGTTTTTACAGTAAATCAAGGTCCATATTATTAGATTACTTTATATGTACTGGTCTCTCATCTGATTTTAGACGTTTTCTACGTGGTTGTATAAAATCTTCATCGGAGTCCTCAGTTACTTCACCATCATCCTCTTCCTGCTCAAATTCAGGCAAAGGCTGGAAGGTCCTGTCTGGGTAGATCTCTGGAAGTTTATCTTCAAAGTATAATGCAACTGCCTTCCCTGCCTGTGCTACTTCTGAATCAGCCTGCAAACAAAAGAAGACAGGAATATTCACCTGTTGGAAATGCACATCCCTTCACCAAGTGTGCATGGTCTGAAACGCTTACCTTCAAATTAATCTCTTGTGTTTCTGCATAAACTTGAACAACTTTCATCATCTAAAAAGGATACCAGAGTCAAAAAAAATGAAATTATAATCCTTTCCAAAGTTATGAGATTGCATAGGGTTGGATGACTAAAGTCAGCCATAACAAGAAAACAATTTGTTATGGACTACATCTCTTTAGTTCTCAAACTCAGTGGAAGCAGAGTTTAAACAGTCTTATTAAGAGGATGACACAGGGTAAATGAACCTTTGACAAAACATACAACTTTTGTACAAATAATTTGCTCCCCATCATTTTCAAAATTGCACTCTACTCATGATTCCTTTATTCCTTTTAAAGACATTACTGTGGAAAAGCCTCATTTGAATTTCAACAGAGAAGAGCTCTGTAGGTCTTCTCTATAGAACACTACTCTCTTGTGGTGTTTATCCCACTTGAATTCCTATTTTTTAAGAGCATGTAGCTCAGAGGCACTAGACCTAACTCTGCTATAAGTGGCCTGGTTGCCTCATCTTTTGCCATTATCCAGCACTTTGAACAGTGACATAAGTCTAAGACACCTTTTTAAACACATCCATCAGTCCTTGCTTCCTTGTTTTACTCTTGTCCCTAAAAGATGCAGCAAGTTTTCTTGTACAGTAGATGCTTCATTATTTCCCTTGATTGAGAAGGTCACATAATGCAACTTTTTCCACAGTGCTCATTAACCTCCACCTAATACAGAGACATAAGAATTTGGTGGTGTCCAATTCCCAAATGCTTGCAATCACAGCATACAGCATCACATTCTGAGATGTATTTAACCTTGATTTTTACCAGCATACTTGTGAGGCAGTTGAGATTTTAAAGGTTGGTTTGTGTGCTTCCTAAAAATTTACCTCTTCTGAGAGCCAAAAATGTTGCCCGAAAATTGCAAAATGCCAGTTATATTTTACAGAGAAATGCTGGCCATTGTATGTATTTCTACGGTCATCACAAGAAAGCCACTCCATGCAATGCCTTCTCCTGGTCTTTTTCTGTTCTTGCCTTAAGGAATCTCAGAAGCCAGGACAATGAAGTTTACTGCAGAGACTACTCTGTTTCAGCAGAATGCAATATTTTTCTGATATTCAGAGTATTTTTTTAAATGTTGCTTCACCTAATAACAACACTAAGGTAGCATATTTCCTCGTGTCACATTTCACGTATTAGTAGGATAAAATATGTGAGTATCAGATGAGTTCAGTGCAAAACGGGGCAGCTTCCACAATAATCAAAAATACGAATCCATATACAAGCTACCTGTTGAAAACTAGCTTTTGTGAAAGCCTAACTATCCACGAACTAAAGCACTAAGCTTAATATTGGGAATATCGAACAAAAAGTCTGCCTGCAGCGAGTAGCTGTAACAACAGGATATCCTTCGGAAAAGCCCTTGTCCCCAGTTCAGAGTTTCCTCAATGGGTATCTGCCATATTTCATCGGTATAAGCACAGTTACCCATCTAAGTTGAGACAGTTTTAAGAACTATCTGACTATCTTTTTCATCTAAGCACTGCCACCATCTGTTTGATGGACATCAACATCACTCTGGTATTATCAACATCATACTTGTTCCTCGGTCACATATCAAAACCAATAAATACAACCTACTGTTGCTTAGGTGGTTTCCCAACATGACTAAATGTTAACAGTCTCCTCATTAAAGACTGATCTCCTCATCTAGCTAAAACTGAGCTAGTTCAGTAAATACGCTGCACTTTTTTAAGCCTCTGTCTCGGCATCTGCTCTACAACATAGAAGTTAAAGATTTGAAGCAGAATCTCTACATGGAGAAGCTGCAGACTCAGGTGGAAATAAGTCTTTTTTTTTTTTTTAAGAAATAGTGTACAGATTGGAAGTTAACATACTTCATTAAACCTTTCACAGTTCTTGAAGATCAACCGGACATCTGCCACAAAATCCTCAGGAGTTTGATAATGTTGAGAATGTTTCTTTTGCAGTTTCTTTTTCACTGTAGATAAATCCATTGGTTTCTTTATAATTTTATAGTAGTTTGGTATCTGTGAAGACAAACAGTGATTTACTACAATGACTACACAGTTCACAGAAGTAGCTGAATTTCTATACTTCTTATCAAAATAGCTATCAGCTGATCTTATCATGCACTGCATGCATGTTCAGTAAGTGGGAATAAAGCATTTTCCTCAAACTGTTTAAAGATTTTCTTTCCTGCCTTCATTGTCTATCATAGCAGAGCAAAGCTTTTCATTACAGTTACTTTTCTTACAGGTGAAAATAGAAGCCAAAAGCAGTTCCTTTCTTGCTTTCACTTCAAAGATTGACAAAGAAAATTCTCCTAAAGCCTCTTGTAACATTTAGAATTTCTTGAGTATCCTGAGTCATCCCCTTCCTATTCAACAACTGCTAATTTGAAATATTTTTATAAAAGTGGGTTTAAGATTGGAAGTACAGGCTTTGCACAGGGAAGCTAGAGAATCAGATACTTTGAAGTATCATGGAATACTGAATGACCACCAGAACTTTTGGACTGGACAAGCAGGACATGCTTCAAGCAAAAGCAGTTGGCTCCCTCTCAAAACAAAGTCCCTCATGACTCCAGCTTTTTAGATGATGTGTCAAAAACAAATCACAAACTAGTCTGCAAAAGGAGACTCACCGAGGCTGGGACTGGCTCTTGAAATTCAATGCTCAGCTCGTGACAATACAAGTAAAGCAGGAGACGTTCACATTTCTTGCATATAAATAAATAAATAGCTTCAAGTTAATATCTTTATTTTCACCCCAGAAATACATATTTCACCGCTTTAAACAGTAGAAGCTTATAACCAGAAAATTCAATCTTCACAAGTTTTTTATAAAACATCAAAGTTCTTAAGAGGATGTTATTGATGGGAAATACAACTAAACAAAGTTCTGTTCAGACAGCAGATATACTCCCTTTGTGCTTTCTTCCAAATCAAAAACCTATGGCTAAAAATTCAGAAGACTACCAATAGACCATCCAATTAAAAAGACGACAAAACAAAACAAAAACACTGTAACCATCTTTGTCCAAGCGAAACAGGCAGTTACAGGAAAAGACTGGATTAAGGATGTTTTTTCCCCCAGGAGACAAAATTACACAACACAAAAATAAATCTGAAATACTTCTATGAATTCCCTTTTAAAATATTTTTATTTCATTTGCTTGAAATTCCTTTGGAGGAATTTGATAATGCCCCAACACTTTGTTCACAGTCTGAATAAAAAAGCTAAAAATAATTCTGTCAGTCAAGGTCATTATACCTTCTGCAAGAAGGCATCTAAATATTTGTAGCACCTTTCACAGCATGAACTTAGTCCAACAAACTTACATGACTACTTTTATGAAGGCTGTATCACTGTTAAATGAACAGAATTTCTAAGAAAGAACACTGAGGAGATTAATGCATATTAAAGCACGTATTTAAATACAAAATATATGTTTATATGTGAGTTTTAATCAGTAGATGATTACAGTTAATAAGGGAGCACTCACACAATCACTAAGACTTAGTTATGTGGTCATAGCAAGGCGACCTTATTACTCGTTCCGTGTTTTTGCTAAAGCCACAGTCATATTCAATTTGCTGCAGCCACGGTAAAACCACCTTCAGGAAGCAGTGGAGGACAGTTAATTACAGGAAGTTCTTTTTTTCTTAAGAAACTGATTCCCACAGTTTTGAGACATACCCTTTGGTCCACTGGACTGAGGCCTTGTGCTGTTTTCCCCTTCTTACTGTGTTGCAAATTGTCACAATCATATTCTACCTCTGGCTTACTGAGGTCTCGGCAGAACGTACATATCCATTCCCCGCTAGAAAGAAACAAGCACAATTACTCAAGGAATCCAGGGAGGAAGCCACACCAGTGATGAATACAAACATATTTTTTCATTAGTTCTCACCACTTCACACTCTACGGTATTAAAGATATGGATTTATAACACCAAATGGTAAGCAATAAGGCTCAAGGAAATTCTGCCAATCAAGGCCTTTTTTTCCTCCCCTCACATTCCTCTCCCAAATATGCTTAAATACTTTACAACATCTTTTTCATCGTGACTTTATAATGAACTTTATGTAACAGAAGCACACTTGAAGATTCATTTGTTTATCAAATAAATTTTAACCAATTAAGCACAAAACAATCCAGGCATACCTTTAAAATGTCCACTTTTTTACTGATAAAAATCAATGCAGAACTAGACAGTCTTGAGAATGAAGCATCAATTATAGTATTATGCTGAAACCTACCATGTGAATGAGGCCACAAAGCTGTTTAAGGAAATTATTACACTTCAGGGTTTTTGGTACCTTGGAAAGCTGAGGAGTGTTGGTACATGACAAGTCAGGTGAAACACTTTGGGGCACTTTTCACAACATAATAGGTCCCCTCCATTTTGGCATACAGCACACCAGTCTTCATTTGGATCATCCTCTTTGTTACTGCCTTCTCCTCCAGTTCTAGCTGACCGATGCATTAGACTTCGCACTGGAGATTTTCCATTCACAAGATTATGTCCAGACTGTTTGCAACTTTCATTTAATTCTGCTGGTTCGGTTTTTACATGATTTTCAAGACTTCCTAAAGCTTCCAGTTCACTTTCCAGATGCAAGTTAGTGGACAGTGGTGGTGTCATGCTGCTCTCAGGACTGCTAAGCTGAAAAAAAAGGAGCACATGAAAATATCAGAAGAGATCAGTTTTACAAGAGCATCTTTCCTTACTTGCTGGAAGTCAAAAGCTATCCACTGTTTATGGGCGCTATAGGCACTTCCCAAAATAACTGGCAGACCATTCTGAACAGTGGAGTTGCACACAATATTAAAATGTAAAAAATGAAAAATGTATTTTTTCATTTTGAAGAACAGACTCATTTCTAGTATGTAAGATGATGAGCAAGCCTTTAATCCCAACGTACCAATAAAATGTCAGTACACATTTCCACTAGGAAAAATCCTTCAGTTCTTCACCCTGCTCACAGTACACAAACCCATTAAATCAGAGAGCTGGGAAGCACCAAAATACTCACTTGCACAAATATTTTAAAGAACTGTGAAAGTACCAATGACAGGCCTGCTCTGGAATGAGAAATCCTGATTGACCAGAAGATTTCTGGGTGTAATTACATAGATAGAGTGTTGAGTAATTCTTGCTAACAATGGATTATTTATAGGTTTCAAAAACAGCAACAAACTACACTGTTGAGGGTATGCTATTTGAATAAAGACAAAATTTACATGGCACTATCTTGTATCTAGTAGAGCATAATGAATGAATATGATCACATCCTAAACATGAGACAAACTGAGACTAAGTTCTAACTTTTTTTTATCTACTGGACTACTTTTAACACGCAATTATACATCAGGGTACATAATATTTTCAAGGATTGGGTGCCTTTTGCATTTGTGTCGCTGGTTCAAATCCTGTCCAAATTAAAAAGAGACATCATTTAATCCTCATTTTTTTGACATAAGTTAGCCAGCAATTGTCCAAGTCCTGTTTTCCAGCTTATTGCTACCTATGTCACATAACCGTAAATAGCTGTCAGCCTTAGTAGTGCTACAAAAATAAAGCTCACTACTGAAGCTGACCTATGCTTAAAGTTCAGATACACTGCCCAAGAACCAAAATACCTCTCAATTTTCAGAGCTGTTAACAGAATATGAGGTTTAAGAGCAGAACTGCTTTATGATTTCCAAACACCTGTATGCGCTAGTAGGAACACCATCACATGCTGTTTCACAAACTAACTTTACCATGCAAGCACTCCTTCTGCCATCCTCTGTTTTTTCCTGTTTTACTGTTCCTGAGAAGCTGCATATTTCTTCCTCTGTCCCTGGCTCCTGCTTGACTTTCACTTGGTCGGACTTGAAGTTCATGCTAGTTTTGTCAGCATTTCTTCCTGAGGAGCCACAGCTAGAAAGATACCAGCACATAAATAAGATGAAAACTCATTAGAATAAAAAAGTTAAACATTGCAAAGGTAAACAATGTCCAAATATTTAGAGAAGAGCTTTATTTTGCAAGGAAGTGGGGATTTGTATTTTTTTAAAAAAAATCTATGTGTAAGGCTTCTTCAATTACTGGGTTACAGTTGCAAAGACCTATTGACCTGTTGCCAATTTATTTATGAATTCTCCATCTTTGATTTTTCAGCTTGACAATATTGACTGTAACATACTCACCTTCCTCTGCTACCTGTGCTGGAAGTGCTAGGTGGTCTCACAGGAGTGTGGGAGTTGGATAAACCTGAAAAGAACAGAAATTTACACAGTATAAACTATTAAAAAGCTAAAATAAAATAAATATGATGACTGCTGCTGGAATATCCTAGTAGTTAACACAATCAGCTGTCCTCTCAGATCAGAGCAAAGATCTAGCACACTGCATTAAATAAAAACACAGATGGCAAGCTATTGTTAAACAAGTCCCCCAAACTATGTCATGTTATCCAAATAGTGCCATAGCCTTCCACCCATAAGTCATCAGATTTTATCCATTGATATCCACTAATAAAGTGGATATTTTTTGCATGCAAATTAAGTTTTGCTGCAATAATAAGGCGATCGCTACAAGCATTCACTCACATTATCTTGCAGACAGCAGACTATGGGAAACATGCATACCAAATGCCTGAAATCAGCTTCCTATTGATAGGAACATTTGAATATTTATATAACTGAACATCAGGTATATTGGTGATTTAATTTGTTCAGATGTATGTTGAAATTGGCTGTCATAGTCATCATTCGAGGCAACAGAAACGGATTCTGGTAACATCAGTCAAACAATCATAGCACAGGCTTATCCATCTATATACATATCTGAAACACTGCATTGATGTGCAGGCAATTTGTTACTATGAATATGTTTCTGAACAAAGGTGAAATACAAATTTCTGCAAAAACTTACTTTTGAAAAAAAAGAAAAAAGCGTTTAACAAAATATCATTATTCTTATTGCAGGAAGCAGTAGGCATCATATTAAACTTAAAGACTAGCGGTACCCATCATACTCTTACCTGATGACCCTGGCGATAGCACTGAAGGTCCTGGGGAGGGGTTCATGGTACTTGAAGGTTGCGGGGGTAGGTGGCTCCCTGAAATATATCTACTTAGGAGGTTATCTAAATTACTCGAACCAGCATCTTCAAGCTAAAAAAAAAAATTCTGAATCAGCAAGGTCTGATTGAAGTTTGCTAATAGCTTCACATTAGTAGTTTCACATAGCTATGCAGCATTCTACATAACGGAAGCACCAGGCAACTTAAACTCCAAATAAATGATGACTGAGAGTCTTTGAAAGACAATGATTTAACTAACATAGCAATACGTTCCCACAGAACAGACTTGTGAAAAAAAGCAAGTGAACACAATAATTAGGGTTGATTAATTTAAGTATCAGTTTTATTGATATAACAGTCATTAAATGCTGTTTAATCTAAAGGTTAGCACAGGCTGAGCAGGTCAGACCTATAAAGCCAGAGAAGCCGCATGCCCAAGGTAAGGGCTATAGATTTTAATTCTTCTTTGACTATAAACAATGAAGAACTACCCTACTCTACAGAAAAATACTGATATCCAAATTAAAAAAAAAAAAAGGTTATAGAAAGAAGGCAGATCACCTACAGCAAAAGTACCCATTCTTCTCTACTGACCTGGATGGGTGGGATATCTGGCAGCGATGGTAAATTCTCTGGATTTGTTACAGAGGGAATGAGTTCAATTGCTGTAACAGACGGACTTGTTGGACCCCGGTTTGCATTCGCCATTGTTGCTGTAGTAGGACTAGTTGGATTAATAGTGTTGTTGTGCACAGAAACAACTGGAAAAGGCCCCGCATGCCCAGGGTTAGAATGCTGTAAGAAAAGAGACCACGATTGCATTAGAGACAGAGCAGAAAGCCAGTCCTCACACAAAACCGCAAAACTCGCAGATATTAGTCCTCAACAAAAACATTTTTTGAAAATATAAGTTCACGTTTGCATAAACGTAACTTGACAGCTATCTAGATTTATTTGAGAAGAAAGGAATTTATATAGCTAGATATTTAGATATATGGTATAGATTTTCTCCCATTCTTCTGTTGAATTATATTCCTATATAGCTATATTTTCTTGACAAATGATTCCCTCCAAAGATAACTTTACACTTCATATAACTATGTGTAACCTTTTTTAGAACAGAGTTACAGCAAAAAACATTTTAAAAAAATATTTCCTATTTTTCAACAATCATATTAATTGTTGGGAAATTTTATTTTTAATGGTAAGCAATGGTAAGGGACATCATGCTTCAGGTTTGAATTTAAAACATGTAGAATTAGGTTTGGTTAAAATCCTTAAATTATATGACTTAGAATTTTACTATTCCTTATTACTCCTTAAGAAACCCAAAAGCTGAATGCCACTGAAAAAGGAAAAATAAAAATGTCTTGTTTCCTAGGACTAAAATACAATACAAATACTAAGCCCATTCTTCATTTTTAAAGTTTGATTTTTTTTTTTTACATTGAGGAAAAATCTCACATTCCAGTATGCAATAGGAAAACTCAGAGAGATGTATGTAGCTGTGAAATGCAAGTGTTACAGATAAGCACATTTAAAGCACATCATGTGTTTTAATGAAAGTCTGGCACACTGGCACAAATGAAGCATGTACGCAGGATATACTTGTCTTTGGAGGTGCGGTTGCATCATGGAGTATTGAGGTCCATTGTGGCGTGGTATTCCTGGTATACGAGCAGCATTCTGAGCCATTCTCATCTGATGTGCTTGGAAAGCCCCACAGTTCATGTTACCTCTCTGCATGGTCTGCATGCTGATCAACCTGGGAGGCTGCAAGGGTTTTTATTTTTTAAAAATTCTTACTTTTAACATGGAAAAAAGAAGCCAATCTCTCTCCACAGTAGTAGGTTTACTAATTGCATAACATCAAGAAAAGCCAATAGTTGTCACATTTAAAGCACGTTACATTTCTTAGTATTTTCAAGTTTATAAACTGCTTTGTAAGTTTATATTTGACAGGGCAATTTTAAGTCGCAGCGTTATGGTGAAATATGAAGAAAGAGCACACAAGAAACTTGCCTGCTGCTGTAAGATTTGTGGGCCCGTTTGCCTGGGAACTGGCCCAGCTGGCTGTCCCATCCTCATCTGCTGCAGTTGCTGATGTTTTTGTGCATACACCTGCTGCTGCATATGCTGAAGTCGCAGCTGTGCTAGATTTATTTGTCCTGGAGTTTTGTTGACATGGTTTGTTCCTGGGGGAGCTTGTCCAACTACTACATTAGGAGTGTAACTAGGAGTTGGTTTGTTTTCGATAACAAGGTTACCTGAAGAATAAAACAAGACAGAATTAGCTAGCGAACACTTACATCTCCACCTTCATTCCAAGTTTGACAAATTAAGAATATTCAAATGCTTCTAATGCAGTTTCCTCAGATGCATTAACAAAACAAATTAAGATTGTCTTCCAATGTCTCTATAACCATACATGAGAGAAATTGAAAAATTAAAAAAATTAAAAAGGAAAAACAAGAATCAAAGAACTAAAAACAGAACCTATAAGGAAGACTTAAAGAACTGATACCGTATGACCTGAAAGACAGCTTCATGCTTTTAACAAGGAAGTCATAAAAAGGAAATAAAATCCATGTCGAACAAAAATTTTCTATAGGTAAGGATAGCAGAGCTTGGGATAAGATATTTGGGGACAGTCCAGAAGGTCCCATCACTGAAAGATTCCAAAAACGGGTTGCAAAAGCAGAAATAACACTGCTACAGGAAGCCCTTCCTTGATAAAACAGGATGGACCATGTTGCCTAAATATCTCCAGTTCTATTTTTAAAAGGCTCCTCCTTGTTTTTGATCAGTCTGATGCTCTGCTCTCAAAAAACTTTTTTTTTTCTTATTGAAAAAAAAAAACCCTGAGAACAATGGCACTCACAAAAATTGTTTGAGGGACCATCCACGAAGGAAGTGTCAATTTTAACCCTCATTTGCACAGCAAAAAGTTTATTGCACACATGAACCTCCCTGACTAAGGACAAGAACATCAAAACTTGGCTGGTGGACTTGGAGCAGGCGAGTACACACAAAACCATCAGGAACACCTCATCTTCCTAATGCTGGCTTTCTACTAGATTTTTATTCAACAGAGAAGATTGCAAGCAGCTGCCAACAGACACCTCTATCCCACTCCACTCTCCTCACTCTAACTCTGGAGAAAGCAGACTGAAGATGGAAGAAGTTACAGATACAGCACTATAATCTACTGTGTGGCAGTTGCAGGCGACACCAACAAACACAGGAAAAAACTGCTTAATTACTATTAGAGGCTTTATTTTTATTTGCTGTTATGAAAGTGTTAGGCATCACAGATATCAAGCTATTTAAAAGTTGTTTGCTAATTCACTTACCTTGCCAGTAATGGAACAGACTGGCTTGGAGCCGTGAACTTAATTAAAAGGACTCTTGATTTGAGCCATGTTTCCTCATGCCTTTTCAAATATATTAAGACACCTAGTACTATTCCATTTGTAGCTAAATAGGCATCCATAGGCAAAACTGGTTTTAGCGAGCCATTTACTTGCCAAGAAAGCTCATTCCAGAAGTACTCATGCAGTACGGTTCACCTATTTCAACCAGGTTAAAATATGGAAAAAAACAGACTACTCCTTTAGGGACCGAAACTTCTCTGGAGGAAGCTTTGCTAATAGAAAGAACACTGGATGGGTTATGTCAACAAGAGAGTTTAACTTTTCTACATTAATAAGCTTTTCTGCATATAAACACACAATTTCCTTACCTAAATTGACGACGTTTTTTGCCCAGAAAGTAGGATCACAATGGAAGCGTATTGCTCCATTGGCAGCTGGTACAGGATCACAACGTGCCTTTAAAATATGACGCAACTGGAATGTTATCTAATGGAAAGCAAAAAACAAGACTGTTGATGAGAACGAAACAAAGAATGAGAATGTTAGCAAGTACGCATTTTGTCCAGCGACTTTAGACTGCTGGACCACCAACAATGACTTTCAAAACCCAGTTTGGCAAGTGCCCTGGAAAACACCCAATTCACCAAAAAAAAAAAAATCATCCACCATACAACTAAGGTTTTAAATGATCGCTGAAGATTAAGAAAGTACCGCTACATAGTAATATTATCTCTGCACTGACTCAGGTTCAACAGTGAGGTGTCCATAAAGAGCTGAACTACAGTCCTTTTATGATACAGCTCTAGGTCCTTAATTTGCAAATAAGAATGTAGTACATGTTGGCAAATTTATTTCATTATAACAGTGCTTTTTAAATGAAGTATAAACAAGTCATTGTCTTTTCCTTAGATATAATGTAGTGAGGTTACAGATACCAAAGATCTTGACCATGCACTTTTCTACTGCACAGACAAGTCAGAAGATCTTTCCTTACCAGCCGTTTACTATATAGCAAGGCAGTACTGCTGCCACTTGCAATGGCCCAATTAGTAAAGTTCATCACATGCTTCACTTGCCGCGAAAGACCAGTGATGTCATTTTGTTGTTGTATTAACTTCATCTGTCTCTCCTTTGTTACATTCTACAAAGAAATTAAAAATTACAATGGGAGCTTCAGATTTAAAAAGAAAATGCAAACTACTATCACAGTTGTTACAAAGGAAAAGGATAAATGTCTCCAGCAAAGCCGCCTATAGCAATGCTTGTATTCACAATGGCAAGAGTTAATAAGCTATGCCCTCTCCATAACTCTTCTCAGAGGTGCCAGAGCACCTTTGCTTTGTATCAAGAAATTCTCAACTACTAAAAAGACACCAGCTCACTCTTTGTCATGTTGCCAGACATGGCATCAGGACGAAGAGCAGAGAGGGCACCACAGACTCAGGCCAATCTGGAGCTGCATGGGGCTCTGGCACTCTTGCAGCTGCTGCAAAAGCTGCAGAGCAGCAGCTGGGAGAGAGACAGCAACAAAGGTGGCCGGACACCTCGAGCAACCCCAGCCGCTCCCCTGGCAGAAACCGCCACTGAGCCTGGCAGACAGATCCCCCAGCCTGTCCCTGAGAAGCCTTCAGCCTTTGATAACTTGCCAGCTCTAAATCTTGCAGTAGCAAATTGGGCTGCAGTACTGAAACCTCAGCATTTAAATAACAATACCTGACTCGGCAGCTGTAATGATTACACACACACAACCCCCCACAAAAATCCAGAACATTTTTTCTGGGTTGCACCAAATGCCAGGAAATCAAGCAAAGCCAAAATTCGGTTGCTTGTGTAATTTCAAGTTCTTTACTTTTGTAGTCGTAAGTTTGATTTTACATAGATTTGAAAAAAAAAAAAAGTCAGAGACTACATCATTTATTCAGAATATGCTAGTGGGGAAGTGTATTTAAAGTCATTGACTCCTTTAAGATGTTAACATACTATACACCTTAAAATAGCATAACTACACCTGTGTGTACAGATAAGGAAGACAACATCATGCCTTGGAATCTACTACCTAGTTGTACTTCAAAAGGCAGTACTTGTTAGAAGTTAGCATCAGTTCTGAAAGTCACTGAAGACACAAATCCCCCAAACCTCCAGGAGGATCACCACAGTCTTATCAGCAAGGCACCAACCTGACATACGATTGTATTAGGAATGAAAACTAATACTAACCTAATACTACCCTGACAGTTTTCTTGCCCTTTCCCTGCTTTCCCTCTTTGAACGCATCAGAGCGGGCAAAAACATTATTTCAGCAGAACCTACATTTAACATTTCAGATAGATATTCACTGGTGCCTTTCAAAGTAACTACAACTAAAAAAAAAAAGCTCTGTTTATCTCCTCATGCAAAAACAATCTATTCTGACCAACCTCAACCATTCCTTACATTTGACTACTATTTTTTCTTTTTCCAAAGGTGAGTAGGAACCCATTATAAAACAGTACAGCAAGTAACATATTTAAGATGGCCAACACAGCATGTCATCATATGAACTGAAAAAAAGAAACCTTTCCCAGCAAACAGAGCTTATGATCATGAAGATCTGTGTTATAGCCATTTGAGCATTACTTTATATCACAGGCCATTTCGGGTTTCTGATGAAGGCCACACATGCAATAATAGAGTGAGCCTGTAGCTCACTCATTTAATATCTCGAAGGTCTGTGCTGCTGTCCTGTCCTTTCCTGAGGCAATAGCTTCTTGATGGCACAGAGCCCCACATGAATAAACCTGCTCACCTGAAAATTATTTAAGCAAAGTTTTCATCAAGATCAATTTCCAGTTTGATTCTCTAAGCAGCTGCAAAAATACTGGTATCTGCACAATGGGGGAGGAAGGAATCAGTACATATCTCCCCCTTCAAAACCAAAACCGGCAGTTACTAGATTAAAATCATAATGTAAATATAACTTGGAACTCAAACTGGATTAAGAGAAAACATAGAAAAGAATAGCTTTAGAAAGTCTTCAGAGCTGGCAAACATCCCTTTTGCTGCCCCCATGCTGCATAAGCAAAAGAGGGGAAATTATTTTAACTGGCTAACAAAATCTATAGAACAAAGAATGATGTAAAGTTGCATCAAACTGTCTGCATCGATTTGCTGTTGCGCAAGACTAAGCATATGGACCTGCCTCTAAGAGTTTACACTGAAGAAAAGCTTCTAGTTAGGGTTATGAGGAAAAAGCACAAAAGCAAGCAGCTCAAACGTTACAAGGCTAATATAGTTGTATGAACTTAAAAATAAATATTTGAGGAAAGGATTAGATTTTACAGACCTCTGAAAGGTACATTATAACACTGAAATCTGGCAAACAGAATGAGGGAATGAGATTTTCATACACTCCTGATGAGCCTGATTTTGTATGAATCAGGCATGGACATAAAAACTAGGGCAGCCCTAGGCCTTATATTAAGGATTAAATGGGAGACTTAACTCAAAGGATACACCACTCCTGGACAATATCAGTATTGCAACACCTACAGCCACAGAAAGCAAATTGTTCTCAAATACGGAATACGATTTCTTAATAGGGGATTTGAAACAGTGAAAAACACTATTTTTTTAATCTTAACTGTACCTCAAGCTGCTGTAAGAGAGATTTTCCCTTTTTATTGATTTCATTGATGAGGGTGAATATAGCCACTTTGATTTCCTGTTCTACTCGTTTGTTAGTTTCATTTACTTCTTTTATCCTAAAAAAAGAGAAATGTATTATCAGGCAGTCATTTTATACTATGCCGCCAAATACTAAACACCGCAGGCATCTTCCCACCCTTGAAGAGTGAAGGAGCAATTTCTGTATTGATGAAGGTTTGATAAATGCAAAATTGATAGCCTGTTTTATTTCTAATATAGAAACAGTTATTAATCAACTGTTTTGGAGGAAACCATCCAAAATTTCAGCTTTGGGGAAAAAAAAAATGTATAGTCTGAGATCAAGATGAAACCTCAATTACGACTTACATTTTACTTGAAATAGTATGAATCAATCCTTGAGATTTATGCATTTACATATACACATATACACATACACAGAGCAAAGACCACCTATGTGTGTGCATACATGTGTATATGTGCATATGTATAGATAGGTATATTTGTCTCCATATTATATCTCTTTCACTATGAAGAATTTACTTACAGTGTCTTAAATTTTTATGCTACTATATATTAACTAGAAATGAAGACAACCCTGAATATAAGATCAACTTCTGCACTGCCCCTGAAAATATTTAAATAAACTAAGTTTATTACATACCTATAATAAATACACCACACGGGTATTAACTTTTTGCTAATGGTCTGCCTAATATTAGCTTACACTACTGTCACGCTTTATCACAATTGCCTTTCAGTTTTAACATCTCACACTTTTTCATTGTCACTTTCTTCACTTTTAGTATTTTCACTATTCTCAATCTCTTCAGACTCAAATAAATCATCTTTATTTCCATCCACAGAATCTGAAATACAGTATGTCTTAAACTCTACTGCAAATTCTGGATTTATCTGATCCAATGCTATCTCTAATCCAAAGACAATTAGCATTGCACCAGAATTCTTTGCTTTGTTTGTAGGAGTCAGAGCACAATCTCCCACCAAGATTCAATCTGAGTATAAAGCTTTAAAATGTTCTTGTGAGCTTGTTACTACATTAAGCATCTGACCTTGTGATGTACCACCACAAGACCAATGCTCATTTCTCTCTGACAATCTTCAATGCTGGTGCCAGATGCCCTTTAAATGCAGCCAGGACAAATGCCCTTGTAAAAGCACACCTGGTCTACTACTCCAAAACAAACATTCAACACGTGCTTCATTAAGACAGTAGATATCCATCCTTGGTTTTGATACTTAATAATTATTCCAGTAGGCAGTTCTTCCTTCAACATTGTTTTACACTTCCAGATCACATACGGTGGCAATTTCATACCATCTGCTAACATCACCAACATTATTGTATTACAAATCTTTTCATTCCCCAAGGTTTTTATGATGATTGATATTCTGCTCCTCTCTTCAATGGTGTAATTGAATAATATGCCAAAGTAAACTGGTATAACACTTGCACTATCTGTTTGGTTCAGCTGATAATCATGATCCTTAAGCAATTCAACCCTATACTCACTGAATTCACTGAGTTTTTGGTGAGTCTAGAACTCAGATCTTCACAGAGTGAAGTACTTTGCCACAGGCAGAAACCATTACCATGCTTTATTCGTAAACACCAACCATTACTGGCCTTGATTTCTTGACTGAGAGTTTTCTGATATTTCTTGAGCTTTCAGAGTTTAATTATTTCCCATAAAACTGCATTTCTGTCTCTTCTTCAAATATGTGTGAAACCCACAGCTTGTTCTCCTAAATTATGAACTGCTGCTTTTGGGTTCACTGAATGAGATCCATGTGAAATCAACACAGAAAGGCTTCTGTTTCGATTACTTTCATTTTCACATGTTTGCCTCTGTTACATCATTTGTCTTCCTAGCCTCACAACTATTACTTTTTTAATGCATATGCTACCATTAGGAGTTAAAAATTTGCATGAAAACTTCTCTTATACCATTCGTACATTTCCTGCTACCTCGAGGTGATCTGTCATTTGCAAATTACTGAAGATGGCAGAAGGTTCATAAAACTGTCAAGAATCACAGCAGAATTTCCTGATCTCCAGATACCACAACTTCATTAACAGCTGAAAAAACATCTGTGATCACATGCTTTCACTATGTCCATATTCAAACTTCAGGCTGCGTAGAGCATATTTGTGCTCCTTCATCCATAATAGGCTCCCACACCAGTGTCACATTGCCATATTAGTTCTCAAAGATGTCCCTGAATGTAAGCTAACTATTGAATTTTTAACTAAAAGTAGCTAGAGGAAAAAAAAAAAAAGAAAAAAAGAAAAAAAGTCTTGTTGTCTTTTCTGGTAACTACATAAATTTTACTCGCCTTATTAAACATACTCAAATTCCCTATTAAATTTCAAAATCAGTTTTACACAGGTAACAAATAACAGAGAGCCCTTCAAATAAAATGTAGGAATGTCTCAAAAAGTGTGTGTTACATGGCCAAAACTTCTATCATCCAGAGTTGAATTTAGCAGAAACCATAGTAGAGGTTTGGTAGTTTGCCTTCTTTTTTATAAACTGCAATAAATATGTCACATCTTTGATTTTATCCAAGTTGCCTTGACAGACATCTTTGATTTCTTATAACAATGTCCTACAGAAGAACAGTGTTAGGGAAAGGAAAAAAAAAAGTCTAAATATATATTTTAAAGTCCTGCATAACTAAAGCTATAGGTATTTTAGTAGCTCCCTCATTTGCCTTAAGAAGATTCACTAAGTGGATAACACAACAGTAACATTAAGTAATTTGGTGTACTTACCTATTCTGAACTTGGGTAGCTGCAAAATTTACATAATTCTTCTTTTCAAGAAGTTTGGCCAACAGGTTCTCAATTGCACCCTTCTGGTTCTGAAAAGCTTCTTCCAGAAATTGGTACCTTTTCAATACACAAGGGAAGATATAAATTACTGAAAAGCCATGTGCTGAAGTTCCCAGTTTACACGTGAAACTGTATTTCCTGCCAGAAGGTTGACAAAACTGAGAGAAATATAGAAAATTGAAATAACACATATCCAGATCAATGTGCAAAGTTTTCATAACTAATAAAATACTTTGTGCATGTCTAGAAGACCGAACCTTTGGGTGTCACTTATGAATATCAAGGACACAAGAAGACTACGCACTGACTGCATCACTTTACCGGATAGCAAGCTAAGGAACACCAGAGAAGAGATGCACCAGAAACCTCAGGGTTGACAAATGATTGCGTTGACATCACATTCATTTGTCAAACTGATTGACAATCAGTTTGTCAAATGGATTGATCGACAATCACTGCATTTATCTACCACTTTAGAAATTTTGCCATAACTCTTAACTACTGCAAAAATACTTTTCATCATATTTTATTTCTAGCTTGCAAAGTAAGTGGACTGGAAACTACCTAAACTAGCACAATCTCACAGACTCAGGCTGCAAAAACACAATAGCTTTCTACAGAATCACCATCAGTTCTCTCATCTGAAGTTCAGAATTGAACAGTGTGCCATGCGGCTACTAAAGTGGTGATTCAACATCCTCCTTGTTTGCAGAGGATTAGGATTACAGGTGACAAATAAACAGGAGATTAAAATCAATTCTTGTTACCACCTGACACGACTTTCCCTCATTGTTTTACCAAGTTTCACAAAAATCTCAATTTTACTTCGTGACAGAAGAAGCAATCACCCTAATCATTAATAATTTACAACAGCACGTAGGAAAAAATTTAAGGAATATTCATCTGAAACAAAACATCCTAACAGCAAAGTATACATGTTCTCTTCACTGTGAGAAGAGTAAATAGAACAAGATACATCCTTTTGGACTGTTAATCAGCTAGCATAAAGCAAACAACAGATAGATACAAAGAAAGTGGCTAGAAAAAAGTAGCTAACATATAGTAGCAGGCCAAGCTTTCTAGAAAAATGTGTTTTTAGGATATTTATCATCAGGCCTGTGAAGGAAGACAGCAGAAATATTCCGAGTTTTTACCAATTTAACAGTTTAAATTTAGAAGCTAAAGGTTCTTCATTAGGCTGCCCTAGGAATCTGAGTGTACACAAAATTCTGGAAAAAAATGCTAAACTCAGCATTAAAATAAATTGTCAAGCACATTTACAGAAAAGTGTTATTTAGAAACTGACCAAAAGAACCAGCACTGAAGCAGCTGACAAACAGAGAACCTATATATAAATATGTAACACTGCAAAACTACCTATTATGCTTTCCAAAAATTCAAACAGCCACGTGACAGAGCTGATCAAGGGCAGGAAGTTAAGACGTTTGTTTTTTCTTCTAGGTACCAGGAAAAAAAAAGCAGGCTCCTCACCTATAGCTTCTTTTCACTGGGAATGATGCAAAACTTCATCTTTTCAGTTACATCACTTCAACTTTTCAGTTAACTTCCCAAGTAGATAACTTTAATTCATTTTTCTAACACGGTGGAATAATCTACAGTGCAAAACTGCTAGCTTAGTCTTGCACAACTTACCCTAAACTGAAGGAGTGCCACATAATAAAATACAATCTCTAAGAAATTACCTCAACTTTGACTCACTGCATCCCCTTTACTTCTTTACAGCACCTGGTGTTCAGGGCTGTAGTAATTTCCATTTAAATGTTTTATTTGCATCCGCAGTATGCAAATTTAGACAGCACTATAAAGTGCCAGGCAACATAACATGTTAATCATGACAAATTGTATCAGACCACGTTGCTCTGAATCATATCTAAGCTGACTGACACTGCTCAGCCAGTTACTACTCTAGCTGCTTTCAGCACCCAACTCAGGCTCTCCTTCCCAAGGGAGCATTTCAGTTTGAGGAGTAAATACAACTGTACTTAACAAAACAACTGCGTAAAATCAAGGTCATTTATTTGCTGAGGAAGTGCATCCCAAGTGCAAAGACCAGGTCATATACGTACCTGTGTTCTTTGTGTTCCAGTAACTGGCAGTCTCTGCAGGTCAGCCTGTCACACGTTTCACAAAAAAGTTTTAATTGTTCTTGTTTGTGGACAGGACAGAAGACAGGACGTTGACCAGATGCTCCCACAGCCTCTGTTTTAAAAACAAGTCATTTTTGCTTTTTAAAATAAAGGTCAAGATAATTTAAAGAACAACATTGCTAATCACAAAACTAAGTAACAACCAAGAATTCAGATAAAGCTGACTATAAGTTACTGTAAATATGTTCTTAGTAAAATATTTTCCGTGCCAGTGGGCTGTAGCTGTTTACATTTTTATATTCCGGGGGAACAAGGAATTCTTCTCCCTATCAGAAATGTTGAAGACACTGGCACCTTGTAAGAATGCAAGAACTGTTTCTACTCAACCACTGGAATTGTGTATATCTGCTAAAAGATTACATCACATTCAATTTCACCTCTGACACACTTTGCAATATCAATACAACAATAACATTACATTGAGTAAGAATATAATCTTATCTGCATACACTTTTCCACTGTGAGAAACATACATATACATATATACATACACACATATAGATATATATGTATATAAGTGATTATTAACAAATGTTCTAATTCTTATCCACAGTAGATCATGGTATTGCGGTCTCATCTTGTCTTTTCTGAACTTGGACATTTCAAATTGCATGAAGTATTAGAGAACAAGCCATTTTAGCTTAAAGTTTAGAGTCTTCCTCTATTTTGAGATCTGCCAGTTTTGCCCTGGTAACTCTCTACGAAGCTTTTCCCAGCTCCTTGTGGAAGCCAAGCAACTGGTTGGTACCTAAGTGATCCTCTGTCTTTTTCTACACATATGAAAAAGATTTTACTACAGGTAGGAATAAGTAATCTCCAAACACTCACCTGAAGATACATCCTCTTTTTTTCTGATCATATGATCTTTAGTAAATTTTACTCGCTGATGAGCCTCTATGCAGGTTTTGCACAGCCATTCCCCACATTCCACACAAAACCCAACAGCACTAGCGTTATCTTCACAACTTGTACACACCTAGAAAAGGAAAGAGCAAATTTCCTTCATTCTCCCGAAAAGCATTACTATGTATAGAAACAAAAACAGCACATAAATTCAGAAAAGGGGAAAAGCGACATACCTGTTCTGATTTCTCATCAGAGCTACTTGGCGTTTCTGATGTGTCTTTCACGAAGTAGTTATCCACCAGGTCTATCTGTCTGCATTCCTGGCGACACACTGGACATCTGATTACACCAACTGGAAAAAAAAATAGTGGTGGAGGGGAAAGTTTTATATTCTCCAGTTTTAAGAAAATGAATGGAAAAGCCAACACACCAGGATCAATGATAACAAACAAAAATGTACACCTCAGCTTATTAATTTCATGTAGGTATACGAAGAGATGCCACAATGACAACACTGTCCTTAAAAAAATGGCATTATCCAACTGTAACAGGTTATGCAAAAAACCCCACAAAATTTTAAAAAGAATTGCATACTTGTAGTTGTGAGAATTTTTACAGCACACTGATGTTCTATGCATTTTATGAACCAATACATGTTTCCATCCTTTGTTCACCTCAAGCAAACACCTTCTTACCCCTCCTTCCCCTTACTCTCAAGACATCCTTTAATGAATGTTTTTATGACCAGATTGTTTTATGGTCAACACTAGGGGAAATGTACCCAGATAGCCTGGCGTGATGCTTGTGAAAGCACCAAAGCAGAGTGCCCCTGTGTACTTTCGGCCCACATGGATGAGGTCAAGGGAAGCAGATGCAGCAATATGCACTATTTCCAGCTTCTGAGAACTTTTTAAACAGTGTTCTGAAGGGAAAGTGTTCTATCCACAGAAGTAAAAAGAGTTTCTAACAAGAAAAGCTCTTACATCTGCCTTTCTACAGAACCCAGGCCAGACAGTTTGCATATACAAACAGTTTTAAGCACTGGATATCAATTAGACTGGTTGTTTCCTGCATGCTTCAGGAGATATGCTTTGTTATCCTCTGCATTTGCTAAAACACATTTCTAAATCCTCAGCTCGGCTGCAAAGAAGTCACTAAATGAACGAAAATGACAATAAAAAGATTTTTAGGAACAACCTACACTGAAGATTCTTAAAAATCTATTCACCACGAACAAGATGATTAACATATTCTTCCTAGAAATGTTATCCAGTCTTATTCAAGCTCCTATATATTTTTACCACAGAACTTTACCACTTTTTTAAAGCGAAGCTTTCGAAGCCATCAGGCAGGGACTTACATTTACTCAGACATTTGGAACACTTTGAAATGTAAAGGTAATTAAGGATGCTTAACTCCGTTGTGCATATTCTGTTAGAATGCTAGGTCTTACTTGATAAAAATTAATTACATCAGTAGTTAACTAGCATTAATTTTTCCAAGTGCTAAGATTAATGATAATCTCTTCAGAACACAAACAACTCATTTCAGAGCAACAGCAACAATGCAAGTAAAAAAATCCCTCTCATCAAACCACGCGTGCTTCGAGAGTAGGATGTGAGAAATAACTCGTGTTTCACTACCAAATATACAAGACTTTTCATTTCTGCAATAAAGACTTCCTCATATGGAAAATATTGAGATTTTCTTCCAAAATTATTCTAGAGAATATTATACAGAAGCCATTTATCAGTTAATGTGTATATACCCTTGCACAACAAAAAGTTCAATCTTTTGCCTTCAAAACCCTTCCATCTCAAACAGACCACAGCTGAAGTGGAAAGTGGATTTTTAATGCTCTCTCCAGTTAATCACATGAAACACAACAGAAGAAATAAAGCCTGAGATCTATAATTTCTACTATACAAAAGTCAAGGTTCACAGATTCAAACCACTTCCTACAAAAAAAAAAAAAAAAAAGGTTCTATTTTTGGTTTTCAGGTTTTTGTTTTGTTTTGTTTGGGGGGGAAGAGGGACAAGGGGAAGAAACATCTCCTTTTCTCCTTTTTTTTTTTAAACTAGACAAATCACTGAAGGCTTGAAGAAAATGAGATGTCAAAACAGAGCTCTCTAATGTGCAGGTTCTGGGCTGCATTCTAACCACAGATAATTCCCTCTAGCCCACAACTCTTGCCCCAAAGAATACAAAGTGGGGTGCAAGCAGCAAATGCTGTTCTCCAAGAGCACTTTCCACCCAAGATGTTCCACCCAAGTGTCGGCACTCTGGCTGTATCCCGACCAGTAGCTGCGTTTATGGTAATGATTAGAATACTGTATTTCAAGAAGTTGTTTCCTTTCCCACAAGAGCATTTATTTTCGCATTAATTGTAATAACTGCTATGAAGATAGAAGTCTTAATTTGCTCATAAAAGAAACAGACACAAGTGACTTTCAGAAAACAAAAAGAATACTTAAAGGCATCTTTGCACATGGAGAACTCAGATTTGTGGTAGTAAAGACCATTGGGATTCCCACATTACACTTATCCATTGTGTTTGTTTGTTAGCATTAAACTTCTCTCAATGGATCAAAGACCTAAGAAAAAGCCTTTCAATTCTCATCCAGCGTATTAGATTTCTTTTTTCACCTCTCAAAGCTGGTTATTTTTAATGATAGCTTTTAGAGATGCATTTATAGAATTTATGAAGGCAAGACTAGTTTATGCTCTCTTCCCAATCCTAATAATTTTCATAAAGACTTCTTGTGTTCTCAAGGATAGCTTCCTGTTATTCCAAAGCCATAAATTAATCTTCCAGAAGTTAAGAGCAGCAAAGAAGTTAACAGTGACACAAAGAGTTGACAATTGGGGTGTATGTTTCAGGTATGGCAGTATTGAATTCAAATCCCATGCAGCTCAGTTTCACCTAACAATAAAGACAAAATGCTTCTTCCCTGACAGAAGCACTAGGAGAGCTAAAAAACACTAAGCATATCTGTTGCAGATTACTACACTGTTGCAGATAGTTAGGGTCCGGCGGCCGGAAGATATCGCGCTGTACGGAAAGGTAGAGCCCCTAATAGCCAATAGTGTTAGTTTATGACGTAAGCAGACGGATGTGACGTTGTAAACCTAGCTATATAACACCTTGCTACCCATCAATAAACACCATTTGCCGTCTACCACACTGGTGTCAGCGAGCTGATGGCCCGAGTGGCCTGGGGGTGGTCGCCGTGCTGTTCCTGAACCAGGTCGCCGCGCCACTTGAACGGCAACACATATCAGTCGCAAACGCAGGCCTAGGGTTCACAGGCCCTATAGTTTTTCTCTGGCTTATCCATAATATGGAAAAAAAGTTACAACTTATTCTAAATTAAGTGCTCAGCTATCATCAAATTTGCTTTTACCTGTCATGTACTACTCCAGGCATCAGCAAGGACACCACAACTGCCCCATCACACAAGTGTCCTGTCCCCCGCACTGCTGCACACAACACGTGGCCTGGACAAGGGCTGCCAGCGAGCGCCACGTGCCCAACCACGCGGAGCGGAACCGTCGGGCACAGAATCAAACCTTTGCTTGCACTGGAGCCAGGAGAGTGGCGGAGACTAAACGTGTAACGAGTGGCACTATTTGAAACTGATAGAAGCCACATCTTCTGTGGCTAGACAATCCCACTTCTTGGCACAGAAAGATTTTTTAAGAATACAGATATGAGAGGAGCATTTATTCAATCCTTTTAACTATTTATGATTTAGATAAGCACACTAAGCTTGGTTATCTAAATCATAAAGTCAGTGAGTGAAAAAAACAAATACACTGCCAAAAGCAACATTTTTTTTTTTGGAAAACAGAAAGATTGATAACAACAACAAAAAAATCTACAAGATAATCCAGCACAACATATCAACAGAACACTTCAGAGAACTGGAGCTGGAAGAATCACACATTCTCTCTACCGATATAATAATCTTATTATAAGGCAGATTGTAAATAACTCCATGAGGCAGTAAAATCTCAAAACAATCTATCTCCTCAGGAATAAAGCAATGAGTGCATAAAAAAAAAGTTGCTTTGCAATATTTTTAATTTCCTAAAATTTCCCAACTTAAAAAATACACATTTTTCAGAATAGCATAACACTTAACAGAAGAAGGCATTTTCTTTTAGGCTTCCATTCAATCTAAAAGAAATAGTCCAGCTGGAAAGCTGAGACAGCAGACAGTAAGAGTTATCTATCCACTCAAATAAAAGGCATACTCCAGTGACCTATAAAGTCACTTATATTTTATACAACTGCAACAAGTAGGAAATCACCAGTTACTTCTGATACTATAGCAAACCATAACATTAGAGGAGTATTTTGAACTTCAGCCAGCGCTTTTCAGACTTAGGAATCAAGATCATATTTTTGTCCTCAACAGTAGCATCTCTCAAAGGAGGGATGATGTGGCAGAAGAGAGTCCAGCACGGACCAGCTGTACGTGCGGCCTCCAAGCCTCTCTCCCCACTCTTCTTCATAAGCAGCATCAGGGAAGGGTACTGCCATCCAGAGAGGTGCTATTTATGTACTGACCTTGCACTCAGCTCCCAGTAGGCAGCTTCCATAGTTATTGTCCAACAAATTTAGTATTTTAAGTACTGACAACTCATAAGGAGCAAAACCTGAAACTAAAATAAGAAAGCAACCAGAAAATTCAAAGAAAAAAAAACATTTTCAAGGCATCTGTAATTCTTTAGGTGTATAGTAGCAGAAAAATAGCAGAGAAATTTAAACGCATATAAAGTAGTACATAGTATGTGATCCAGCACAGAGAGCCTGCAGGTGAAGGTAACCTGCTTCAGATATAGCTACAGGTAACATTTCCCATTAATTCTTTCAAGAAAAGAGAATCTGTTCACGGCAGGATAACAAAAGCCTTTAAGAAGTAAAGAACTACATTAAAAAAATAGGAAAAGTACAGAAACAGTAGAAGTGAAAGTAAAACAAGGATTCCCAACTGTCATAATCTACGCCAGGTGGGAAGGGATCCAAACAACTAAGCAATGTGGTACCTCTCTGTATGCTCAGAATCTTCACTTTCATCTCCTTTTCTTGTAGAGCGTTTCATTTGCCATCCAACTGATTGCATTTGTAATATGCAAAAAAGGCTGTCCACAAAACTGCAGTTCCAGTTGGTCAAAGCTTCGTTCCTACATGACTCACTGGAATAATAAATACCATAACAACTGGACCGTACATATCATTACCTGCATGCACATCTTGCACAGGCCAGCTAAAAGTTTTTGATGCACCAATCAAACGCCGAATGCTTATTTCAGTGAAGCACACGATCAAGTGCTTTTAAAATGTGTAGGACAGGAACTGATATTCCAGTTTATATTTATTTCAAAAGTTGCAATTTACTTTTCTTCAACACCTGTACCTTGGCACATTCACTTAATCCTGCTAAATCCTAGAATATAAATCTAGCTTTGAGGTCCTGTATTTTTAATGCTATACCTCATGCACAACACAGAACCTAGAACTTAACAAAAAGGATTTTAAGACCAATCAAACGCTTTAGTCTATTTAAAGTATATTCAATCCATCATCTAAAAATTGATGGACCTTCTACAACCATATCCCAGAGGAATAGGTTTTAAACATTCTGTATGAAAGAACCACTACTAACCCAAGTTAATTCCTCATCACCACACTACTGCGCAACACAGGAAAGAGTCGAGTTGTTGCTAAAACCAGGAAGCTGTCACTGAACAAGGTTCCTTCAACCATCAGACCCAGTTAAGAGCTATAAAGCCACTATCCCTAGTTAGGGCCGTAGTTTGGTCTGCAGATCACCATTTTGCTAAAATCTCGAGGCTTTACAATCCCATCCTTGAGCACACAAATAAATAAAAAAACAGAATTCAAGCTGTGATTTCAGCAAAAGTACATGGAAGAAGTGTGCGCCTGTCCCACAGCACAAAAGCTGTTTGTGCAGCATACACAGGCAAAGCAAGTGGTGAGCAAGACCGCAATGTTTCAACTGCAGGCAGAGGAACCTGGAAACAAATTTGGAAGCAGGCGTATTGCACACACCACCTTCCACTGAGCACATATCCCTGTACCAGACGTCCAGATGTTGCTTGGACACACGACTCTTGCATGCAGAAATGAGCAGACAGAGGAGATCTCATGGATACTACCCCTCATACAGTGCCCCTGGAGTCGGGACAAAACAAAACGCAGCCGTCTTCACGCTGCCCTTCCACGCAGGGAGAGCAGCTTCCAAAGCTCACGAGCCGAGGGCTGGCAGGGCAGCATCGCACACAGCCCAGCTCCGAGGGGAGGCCGGCCTCGCGGCACAGTGCCCCGCGGCCGGGCCAGGCCCGGGCGGCGCTCACCTTGCTGGATGTCGCCGTTGGCGCCACCGGGCACGGGCACACTGAGCTGCCGCTCCGGCTCGGGTAGGCAGCGGCGGCAGAAGGAGTGCAGGCAGGGCAGCAGCTTGGGCTCGGCCTCACGCCGGCTCTGCAGGCTCTGCGCGCACACGGCACAAGTATCCAGTAGCGAGAAAGGCCCCAATGCTGCCGGCGTCAGTGGCGGCAC
>NW_010583020.1:44737-55057 GCF_000705375.1 Tinamus guttatus | reverse complement strand
TGTAGGTCACTAGAAAGTCACTGCTAAAGGCTTTCTTCTGGTCTATGGCACAGAGGATCTAAACTCTGGGGCTGCCCCAGCCAGCCCATACATACTGGTCTGCAATATCACTGCCAAATGGTCAAAATGATTTTGTGTCAAAATGTCCTTGGTGACATTAGGCTCTGGAAGGCTTCCAGGGAAGCCACTTGGAGTTTTGCCTGCTGGTCTGAGTCATGAAAGCACATATCAGTCTCATTTATAGCTGAATGGTATCCAAAGCCCGTGGGTCATGTTTGACTTGCATGTGCCTCTCTCCATTGTGATCTGTGCAGAGTAGACTCACGAACACAGATAAGGCCTCCAGAAATGATCTAACAAGGAGGAGAAGTGCTATTCTTTCATGAATTTGCTCTTGCAAATCCCAGAAAATGTGTTTGCATTTTGCAGGGATGATTTGCCTTCTGTGTTTCAATAGATTTCTATTTGTGGAGGCAAGTGCTATTCTTGCTGCTCTGCAAATATTTTGTTGATGTATAAAGGCTGCTTTTGAGGATGGGTTCCCCACTGGGCTGGAGCTTGGGGGAGTGCTGATTCCTAAAATTGGGGTAAAACTTGCATCTCTCTGTGATGTGTATAGGCTATGCTGCATATAATAGCTATATTTAAGTTCTCTCTGCAAATATCATTAGATTTGCTATTGTTGGCTTAAAAAACTTTGTATAGAAAAATCCCTTAGTGTTTGAGTGATGACTCCCTTAAGGGCTATTATTGTGCATTTTGTATAACCTATATACGTGTGTTTCACTGAAAGATTTTTAAGGGGAGAAGAGAAAATGTTATACGTTTTCTAGAACATTTCAAGGATGTGCAAAAACATTACATATACCATAAATTAGATCAATGGTCTTTAAACTTGCTGGGCCTATGACCTCTGCCAAAACCATGATGTCTCGTCCAATTGACCACACACAGTCCACATCATACTGAGTAATTGAAAACACTGTTTAATGTGGTTTCCAGCTTCTTCTTTGGATTGCTCACCACAGATTCAAGGGTCCCTGTTTGAAAACCACCACCATGATGTCAGGGCCTACTTAACTATCTGGTTGCTCTTTCAGTTTTCATCTTGAAAACCACGGTTCCTGAGTTCCTCCCTTGGACCCCGGTTTTGCAAAGCCTTGGGAGTGCACTTAAGGCCCCAGGTTGTAAGCAATCCCCGTAGTAAGGAAACTACTTAAAGTGCAGAAAGCCAAGAACCTGTCACTGCACTGTGGGAGGCTGCTGACTGTCAGAGTAATAGCAGCAGCATAGTTTGTCCTTTCTAAGCTAGAGAAATACAAAGCGTACGCTGAATTACGTGCACCTACTGGAATATTCATACTGAATTCAATCACTCAGTGATTGAGGCAAGCACTCCACCTGAGTTAATTTTTTTTAAATTCAATGTTTTTTTTCCCCCCCATTGTGTCTCTCTGTTGGACGAAGTGTAGTTTTAAAACTGGGCTGAGCACACAAAACAGGGAAAATCATTTTACTAGCATGCCGTTCACATAATGCCATGCTATTAAGGTTATGCAGCCAACAGAGAGATACCTGAATATTTTCACATGATGAATTTAAAACTCCAAAGTTACTTCAGTTTTTTGTAACCCACACAACAAACGCCCATATTCACTGATTTCCCATAATACTCATGAAGTCATGAGAATCTTGGGGAACTTACTTTGTTTTCTGCTTTTCCTATGTATAATATAATTTCCTTTCCACTGCTTGTTCCACAGTTTCTCCTCTCTGCAGGTGAAGGGGCTGAGCACTGGTGGGTGATAAAACACATCGCCTGCAAATATCATCTTGTAAACATTGGAAAAAGGCAAGGTTGTGTTTCCGTATGAGTATTTGCTTTTTTGTGTGTATGATTTTCATTACTGCAGCATTCCTGATACTCTCTGCAGCAAGCAGACAGCGGTTATTGTGCAAATGTTAATTAAAGTGGTATCAGCTTTCATGTGCCGAGCTGATAAGACGGACCAGCGCTCTAAATTTAGGCTTGTCAGGAGCTGTTCGAGATGACAAACACAGGCTGCACCATGCTGACACATCTCACAGCAACAACTACATTCCCAAAATGGTGTCAGTCCATGGTTAACGGGCTGAACAAATAATCTGCAAAAATCTTGCTAACTGCAGCTGTATTATTATATGCCAGCAGTAGCAACTAGTCAAGCCTTCAACAGGCAATGCTCCAACCACCCATGTTTGAACTGGTCTCAGAAAAGACATTTATGGGAGGCCCTGCTGCTTTAACTCAACCATAAAATAGGTTTCACACTTACAAAAGCTGCATTTAAATAAACAGCATGAAGGGGCTGGATGACTTGGGCACCTTCTGGAGATACCAAGCACCTGGCACAGTCTCAGGGCCAGACCATCTAGTAAGTCAGTGCTCCTTGGAGAGCTTGCCCGGAGAGGACAGAAGGGAAATACAAGTAAAAGAAAACACAGAGAGAGGGGTATAGGAAGATAGCACAGCATGGATACGGGGACAGGATCTTCAATTTTCAGAGGTGTTCCTTCGTATTCCTCTGCACGGTTTGTTGGAAAATCAGGTAGCTTGGATTTTGTAGCAAGCGTCAGCAGGTAAGATTAATAAAAGCAGTTAGTTTAAAATCTGGTCTTTAATGCTCACTGATATTAAGTTTCTGTATGGTTTGAGTTTCTAGTTACTTTTGCTCTTTTTTTTTGGCATCAGGTTGTCTTTAAGGCAATACCAATTCTTTAAGGTATTATCAAAATCCTGGCTTTCATTACTTGTTATGTACACTTTCCATTATATTCAGACACAATCCATTCTTTAGACGGGAAAGGATATTTTTTAGTCTGATGTATTCTACATCACTATGCTTATCTACTACACAAACTGATTTTTTCATACATTTTCACATTTCAGAATTTTCATTAAAGCATATAGTTATTACAGCTTTAATTATCCTGTCATTTAAACACTTTTATTTCCATTTGGGCATAATTGGCTACTTAATTGTAAAATGCTTTCTTTATAACAGTGTTTTTCTTGATTGAGTCCTCTGACCCTCTATCAAGAAAAAAAAGAAAAGTTTCTCCCTTTCTCATTACTGCAATTACATGGGGAAACAATAGCTCACTGAATGATATAAATGTCAGTGAATACTGTTCTCTAGAAAATCATTTGCTATCAAAGCCTCTTTTTTTTGTGCACAGGTAGAAGTCAGTATTTTGCTTGAAGGGATTTAGATTTGACATTAGCGAAAAGCCCCAGTGCCAAATAAACTCAAATGCACAGAACTTGCTAACGTGCTTGGTCTGGAAGTGCTCTCGCTTGTGCTTTTCAGTCTTGTGCTGGAGGAACGAGCTGCCATCAGGTCATGAAGTGGGGTCAGCAGTGCCACCAAGTCCATTTCCAGCAACCCACAACCAAGTGCATCAGGAGGGATGGGTCAGTGAAGGAGCTGGGGTTTGTGAACTGCATATTTACTGACTGGAAAACCATTTAGCTCCTCAAGCAATTATTTTCTGTTTGTTTTAAAACAACCGTTGGAAAATAATGAAGTTTTGACATGTAGGACAAAGGGCTGACAGCTTCACCTGCGTAGGACCTGCAGGATTCCTCACACTCCTGTTTTCCCTCATAATGGATGAAATTGTGACTTGCTAGCTCCAGGATATTTCCCCAAAGTCTTCGAGGGAAGTAAGAACAGAGAGCAATTTAAGGAAAAAGTGGTCTGGAAATGCCCTGTAAGCATTTTGCTGGGAGCTTCTCCTGCCGTGGCTGACGGAAGCACACTTTCAAAGCGAGCAGGTGCCATTCATTTCACTGAGTATCTAAAACAGTCCGGAAAAACTACATGCTAAAATTGCCTATTCTTCCCTGGTGATTTCATAGGCAGTGTAGATTCACTAGCACTAATCCAGATCCCTTCACCACAGATATCTGAGGTTAAGTGGCAAGAATCCACCCCTTGCTGTGGGCGTGCTGCACTTTGGTGGGCAATTGAGTGGGGATTGTCACTGTTTTTCCCCATTCTCATTATCTTCAGGTCAACTCTGAACAGACTGCGATGTAGCAGTATTTTGACACACAATGCTGGCTGATATATATATTATTCATGGGAGCAGTAACATATAGTGTGAGATTTAAAGGTGGTAATTGCTCATCTGTAAGTTCTAGGGAATGATTTTGGCATTGAAAATGCTCAGAAACTCCCTAGAAAAATCTGTTTTTTTCCTATCAGCTGGAAACAGGTCTGGCTGATAAGCATGTGATTGCTATGCCATTCAGAAAGATGCTTTAGCTGACAGGAATATAGTGATAGCAGAGGCAGGAATTTAACAGTGTATGTCAAATATCGGGCACAAATTCCCATCTAATCTGAGAGCCAGATTTAAAAGAGGTAAGATTTGAAATAGCTTATATTTCTGCTCATATAAAACTGAGCCCTGCTTGCATTCCTCATAGTGCCAGAGGTGCTAAAAATCAATGATAGCAGTCACCTGAGTAAAGCTAGCAGGAATTTATGGTTCCAGCAGAGCTCTGAATGTGTGTGAGGAATTTGATCATATCCTGTGATATGATTTTGGTCTTTCAAATGGAAGTGTAGATCTCATTCCTGGCAGAAGCAGGGAAAGCTTTTTTTTATTATTATTAATCTGGGTGGGCAGGAGCAGAGCAGTTGCTCTGAGATGATCTGAGACGTGCTGTAGTTTTGGGGAGAAACCTGTCCCACCTTGGCCTGGCCCCTGGACCTAGGGTAAGGGCACTGAACCCCAAAAAGTACAATTCTTTGGACTGCCAGAACAAAATCTATTGAATGCAAAAAGTATTTTAGTTAAGAAATGGTGGACTATAGTGTAGTGGAAAATTGCCTAAATTAGACCATATGGAGCAAGTGACTCTGCAGTCCACCAATAAATTATAATTTGGAATTAAGGAATTGGAGATGCCATACGTATAGCAGAAATATACCCATTAGTAATTGCAGAAGAAGCTGTATGTGTTAGCAGAGCTGCCTGCATGATGCGTGAAGTACTGCTGCTATCCTGAGCAGAAGAGCAAGGATGCCACCAGCTTGGGGTGGCAGCGATATCTCTTTTCATGTGTGGCATAGAAGACCCACACCACAGCCCTGCTACCATGGCAGAGGTTCAGGTGTCTCGCTGCTGACACACACAGCTGGGCATCTGGAATTTAAATCACTGAACAGCAGGACTGAGGTGTCCTGGCAAGTCTGTGTGTAAATGACTTTTTGAATGTCCTCTGCAGGGAGTAAGAGCCCCCAGGAGCTGCTTGCAGTGACATATGCAGGGCTGTGATACAGACAGGCAGAAGTTGTGACCTTGTTTAGGCTGTTCCACTCTCCAGTGCAGCCTTTTTGCAAGGAATTCACCTTGGGCTCTACACATAGGTCACTGTCTGGGTTCAGCATTCACCTCCCACCTTTGCCACTTGCTTTCTGTTGTGACCCTCTCTAACATGGGGTCTCTGAGTCTTACTAGAAGGTGACAAGAATATCCTTTCCCCATCTGTTTTTGATTTTTCTCCTGTTTCATCTGGAAGAAATCCTTGGTATTTGCACTGAAATAGGTCTGTGAGCTGAACCAATGTGCTGGAGGTGGGAAAACTGGGGAAATCCCCTCAAAAACCCACTACTGCTGTAAGCCTTAATGTAAATACAGATACAGGTCACCTTGAAAGTGTTTATAATGCAATCTAGAAAAGATTTATTGGTATGATTCTAGGATTTTCTAAATAGCTGGCAAAATGTATTGAATATGAGAGGCCTAGTTTACCTTTCGCACATCCTCCTAGGACAAGGCTTATTTTTAACATCGTTTTGACTTTGTGTAGTTAATCTGTAACAATTGTGCATGGATTGTATATCTGAAGTTTTCTAGATGCATCAGAGTAAAAACTACTTATCTTCACAAGCAGTCTTCACAACTTTTGTCTCACCAGGTTTCTTGAAGATTATAAACTTGAACTTGAGATATCATTAGGAAAAATACACTTTCCTTGATATGGAAGATACTTTCAAACATATTTTGCAATGTTTTAATATATGCAATTGTCTAATAAAAACAACCTCTTGTGCAGGTTTTATCATCTTCGTTACTCAGTACAAGAGTTTGTTTATTAAAAGATAAGTTAAGGTCCTGTCCACTACTAGTAGGGCAAATTCTGACTCAGCAATATAAGCTAAATTAAATACAACTATTTGCATTGATTGCATTCAATCTAGATTCATTTTCTTGCATATTTCGCAGCTGTGCTAAGGGATTTCCAGGAGGAATAAACTGGATTGCTGTAAAACAAGCAGACATTACTGAAATTTAACAATCACTTGTCACAGTTAAACTGTGCAATTTTCCTTATTTCCTCAGTGTAGCCTCGGATGTAAAGTTGTTAGACAGGAGAAATCATAGAACTCATTATTAAAAAAAAAAAAGGGGGGGGGACAAGGACAGATGTTTACTGATGATAATCATTTTCAATAAGTACAACAAAGGGAGGGTTAATGTAATCCCATGGCAGGTGAAGGTTTTATATATTCTCATAAGATTATACAAATATTTATTAACTTACATTTATTTGACCCATTCAGGAATCTTATATTTGCAGTCGAATGGTATTCAGTCAAATCCAATATTTAATTTATCATCTGTTGGAAAATTGCTTGTAAGTGTATTTCTGAGATTGGTAGCACAACACAGATTCTACCTTCTCATTTTTACTTGTCTCCAAAAAATCACTAAGCTGCTGGTACTTTTCTTTTTTCCTTTTTTTTTTTTTTAAAAAAAAAAAGCAGACATAGCCTTGGAAAGCTAAACAGGACAGCACAGTGATGAATTGTGAGCACTCTGAAATAATTTTTGTGAAAAGATGAAAATAGATGAGTTGACAACTCCTGAAAACTAAATAACTGATCTTAAAGGTGACTGACAAAATAATTCTAGACATTTAGGACTCTCTCCCTGTCATTAATTTGCTTAAATTGATAAGCTTCTTAACTTGCAGCTTTCCTTTTTCTTGGGAAGAACTTGGAAGTCTACTGCTTCTGGTGGCCTCCTAGTGCTTCCCTTGAAGAAGCTGTGAGAGTTTCATCCTTGGAGATTTCCAAATGACAGCAGGAGACAACCCTGAGCAGGAGGCTCCTGCTCACCCTGCTCGGACAGGAGATTGAACCAGCAGACCTTCAAGGTCCTTCCAAACTGAGAAGAAAATGTAAGAAGAAATGTTTTCATGTTGACCAAAATATTTCATTTTTGTTTAGTCTTTTTAATTATAATATTATACCTAACAAATTCTTAACCAGACATTAAAAAGGAAAAGAAAAAGAAACTCGAAAGAAAAAAGTGATTTTAAGGGGAAACTCAATATGCTGAATTCGGCAAATTTTGAAGTGCATCAATTCAATGTTGTTGAATGTTTTCATTAGTTTTTCTCCCTTTGCAACAAAATTTTTGTGAAATTGTCATGTTGTTGTGAAGCATTTTCAAGTCAGCTGGATTTGAGTTTTCCAGCAAATCTTTCCTTTGACCATATCTGAGGCAGTATGGATGGAGCCACAGTTTGGCTGTGGTTTCACTGCGTGACTGGGTAAGATGTCTCACCCTTGAGATCTGCTTCACTTTTTCTAAAATGTGGATAACAGTACCTGCCTCCTGAGATGCGCAGCTGCCTCAAGCAGTAGCAGTAGCCTGAAAGTAATAAACTTAGATAATCAGTCTTTGATTTAGAACCGGAAACTCATGGAAGCAAAATCTTTTCTTAACAAAACTCTCCGTTCTAGAGGTGATTGGCATATGCCAGATTTTAAAAAGGACATAGTTGAAGCTCCATGGATAAATATATCTTGAACACCTTCATATGGACTACTTCTGGAAAAGATTTTCCCAGTGAGATCAAGAGTGTAGCTGAAAATGTCACTAACTATATAAACTACCTAAATAGGCTCCAAGAGCAAACAAACAAACAGTTATAATTAGATAATATTAAACAGAAAATTGTGTCTTGTGTTTCTAGGCTAAGCTATCTCTGTCACTTGAAATAAATAGAACCTCCAGCAAGGACATTCCATATACTTTATCAGAATACTTGTGCGCAGAAAAGTCAAATGACATGAGCCATAGGTCCTACATTTGTCTCCCTAGACATGAACTGCATTTTGCATCTTTGAAATCTTATAAAGTCCTACATGAAGTGAAGCATAACTAGGTAACTATAGCAGCTGCTACTCTGTTCATTATAGTAACACTTAAATATATTTACTCTATTTTTATGAAGCTTCACTCAAAGTAGTTTTTTTTTGATGAAATTATAACATTCAAAACTGCTAGAAATGTAGATATAACTTTAACTACAGAACTATTTGTGCCGTTATAATTAAAGATGAATTTATCTTTATGAAACATGTGGACTAAAGAAACTAACTCCTGACTTACTAAAATACAGCTGCATATCTAACTGTCTTAAAGTAGAAGGAGAAAAGCTGTTGTTAAACAAGGCATTATGAAGAAAGCTTCTGTAATGTGGGTTCCTGCACTACAGTCCTCATTTGGAAATGTTTGCAGGGGCATTTTGTTTCAGTAGCAAATAGAAAATTAAACTCAGGCATACAGAGGTAGGAGGAGATGAAAATGAGGCTTTTTCTGCTGAAATTTGTTAGACTTGTTACAGTGTGGATGGCAAAAAAAAGGCCTACAGGTTTACAGAATTGATCTTTTCAAGCCTGGGGAGTTTCTCTATAGAAAAACCTTGTTCAAAGACTTGATCCAGCTGCACCCACCTTACAGAGAAAGCTCTGCAGAGTCTGCTTTAACAACTGTATATCAGAGAGTCTGTTAGTTTTGTATGTGTGTCTGAGGATAATATTGAGGGAAGAAAGGTCTTAGGGAACAGCTCTCCTGGTAACATCACTAAGTCACTCAGGGAGATAACTAAATTGCTCCTCTAACAGCTAAAATGCAGAGACTGACAGTTTCTAGTAATCTTCATGAATCTTCTAAGGCAACTCAGCATTTTTTAACTGCTGTGGCAACCATGCTCTCCACCAAAGTAGCTCCTGATTCATTTTAGTCAATCATGAACCCTCACATTTTGTCTTTTGAACTGGGTTTTGAAGATAGATAACTTGACTTCAAACTTGTATCATCAATGTGCTGCTTCTTTCTTGTTTCTGAGACAAGAGCTCATCTCGTCTCTTGAGGTAAAGGAACTATTCATAGGGCTGCATTAATGTAATTAGAAAGGGTCCAGGAACCAATAAAATATCTCATCTCTATCAAATTGAAAGGACTATTTAATATCCTTTTGTCTGATCAGGGATGAGAGGGTCTCCGAGCTTCATTTGAGCCTGCCTTCCTTGTTTATGGATGACTTGGACCAAATGAGGGGAAAGAGAACACATTTGGCCTTCCAGACTCTGCGCGAGACTGACTTGATGTAGCAGAAATACTTTTTAATTCTTCTCATTTGATTATGGATAGGCCAAAGAGCTTCCAAGAGCTGGTCCTGGCATGTGGAAACAGGAAGACACTGTGTGTCTCCACTGGCCAATTCTGATGTTGACTGAAAGCCCTTGCTGACCTACTCGCAATGTCCCTGACTTCTCGGGCTGGATCCTCCAGCTGCAAAGGCTTGTCTGCCCTGATCTTCTCTCTATAAGTCTAATATAATCTAAATGTAGAGCCATTCCTGGTCTGTACGTTTAGATGATTTTAGGTGAGTTTCCCAACTGGTAGAGCAAGGTGAAGAGGCGACTGTTGGACAAGCTACTGTAGAACTGGTTCCAGTGCTTTTCCACCAAACACAACCCTATTTCCAGTGTCCTTAAAAGCAGAAGACCAGATTGATCAATTATAGCTTATCAATTATTGATTATTGATATGATAATTTCCCCCATCCCACCCTTCTGTGAGCACCCACAGAAATTAGATTATCCCCAAAATAGATGTTTCTTCTTTTATTTGTATCCTCCTCTCTTGTCAGTCCCAGCTTTCTCTGCTTTATGCAGCTGGATTGTTGAGATGGTTATCCTCCTCTCCACAGGATCTGAGGATTCTCCTCACCCTGACAGTCGTTCGTCCTGCCTGTTTTCTCCACCCACAGCAAAGGGATCTTTCCTTTTTACGCTCATAAAGCTTCCAATATCAGGGAACAGGGAATTTGTGATTGCAGTACTTTCCATTAGCTCTTTATAAGTTTGGCCTCATCCCTCCATTATAAGGCGACTGGTGCTTATCCAGCACTTCAGGTATTTACATGATTGCAAGCACTTGGCACTCACCCAGCGGGCTGCGGCTCCT
>NW_010583020.1:0-44590 GCF_000705375.1 Tinamus guttatus | reverse complement strand
TATAATTATACATTATACATAAAAGAAGTACTTCTTTTTGCTGAAGCCTGCTTCTAGATCAATTCACTGGTTGTCTTCGCTCTATGTTAGGAAAAACAGTGACTAAGTTATTCCTGATCCTTTTCTTCATTTTATATCTGATTTGCTGGAACTGAATTTTGCCACCGTAAGGTTGGAAAGGTCTGGGCAGAGTTAGGCTGCTCAGGAGGAAAGGAGGAAAGGAGTTAGGCTGCTAAGGAGGAAATAGGACAAAATTGAGGGCCAACATCTTTGAAGTGTTGTACTTGTATTTTATATATCCTTCAGTTTCTCCCTCTTCCAGAACATAGAGTCCTCACAGAGTCCAGCCAAACTGGCTGGATCATTAATATAATCTTACATAGGTGTGAAGCTTCAAGATCAATTGTAGTTTATGTATTTATCATGTAAGTAACTAACAGGCAGTCTAGTCATGGACGAATATCCAAGAAAATGACATTATTTTGGTAAGCTGTGAACTGAAATCTTGTTTATTTGAAAATGAATATGTTCATTTTGTTGCTCATTGAACTTCTGTATGTCGTTTGCTTGTCTTCTATTTAAGACTTCCATTGCCAAAGGAGAGAACAGCAACACAGCTAAGCTGCCATTACTCTTGTGAATAATGAATTCTAAAAGTCAAAGGAAAGATTTACTTGGTCATCGGTAGGAATTTGTTTCTGTAAGACAGTTGATTAAATAGAAATTGTGGCCCAGTAAAACAAACAAGCAAACCAACAAAAAAAAAGAAGAAATTGCTTTCCCAATGGCTAGACTGGTCAAAGCTCCAACTTGATTTTTTAGAGAAAATTTGACTTTTTAACTGTAGATTTCATTCTGAAATTTTGAAGTTTTTAAATTGATTTTTTAAAGATATATTCATTTCAGAATTTGAAAATGTAATTCCATGTTTTACAGGCTTCTCCTTTTTTAATATTAGCATTCATCACCTGCTAATGTAGGATTGCTACTGTTAAAGCAAGGTACTATCGAGTGCTTGAAAGACACTAGTATTTGCATTTACATTTAGAAAGTGTTAAGGACAACTATTGCACAACTATTGCACAACTACTGATGAAAAGATTTGTACCCACTTTTTCTAGATTTATTAAAATGAGAAGATTCTCCACTTGATAGTTTAAAAGTGTTATGCTCGCTGAGAAATGTTTTTGAATTAGAACTTCAAAAAGCCGTGTTTGCTACAGTAATTAGTCTTGCTCTTCTTAAACAGTTGCTTTTACATTTTGATATCCTTCCCTTTTTCCTTTTTTCTGCTACTTTAAAGTTACAGATGTATACCGTGCTTTGGTTTTTCATCAGGAATAATCTTTGCATTCTCCACTAATTTGCCAATTACTTTTAAAACCACCTGCAGCCAACTTTCTTGTGCTAATATTGTTGTTATTATTTAGTATTCCTCTGGCTCTCAGCAATCTTAATTGGAACTACAAATTTGTCTTGCAGGCTTCTTCAAATGTAGAACTTCAGTGATCAAAAGCATAGTTATTCTCAAGTGCAAAGTTCAGGCTTTCTTTGGAAGACTTAAGTTTGTGTGTTTACAACAAAATCCAGCCAGTTCATCTCGTCTGTCTTGCAGTCCTTTAAATGTAAAAGTGAGATTCTTTCACTAAGCATTAATGGACAAAATCTTGCTGACTTTATACTAGATGTGAGAAGAGTTATTTATAATTTGCTTTTCTCTGCACTATTGATATCAGAACTGGGCAGCATAACATGATAACACTATATGAAATCACTGTTCACCTTAATTCTAACATATCTTCTAAGGGTAAACATCTGCAAGAATAGTACAGTTGGACACCTGCACTATGTTTCCATGATAGATCTTCACTATCACAACAAAATACAGTTACTGTGGAGTTCTCCTCACTTTCCTGGCACTGAAACATCTAGTCTGGTCTAGTATCTTGACTATGATTAGAGGCAAAGGTGAGATAATAAAAGAAAGAGATCCCTGGCGGGAAAATTTTCTCCATTTGCCTTAGACAGTGATCCTCAACTGGGACAAACTCCAAGGGGAATTTAGAATAGGTACCATCCAGTTCTTCTAAAAATGTATGGAAAGCACCCCTTTCTTTTGGGATTTAAGTTATTGTTCCACCTTCCATAGTACTCCAGATGCCAAGAAACACAAATAAACACTTGATGTGTTTTAAGAAATGCCATTAGGATAGAAAGTGTACTACAAACAAAGGAACGTACGACACTACATTATTGCCTAATGAGGGCTCAAAAGGAACAAAATTGATTCATAGGACTTGAATCCATCTTATTTATCTTTGGAGGTGCAGTTTAGTTCAGGATGCAGACACTGAACTTTAGCCTGTACTTGTTGGTGGGACAGGCTTGCAGGTGGTTATGCACTGGCTGTGGTTCATGAGGTCACTGGAGCCTGGAATCTTCAGGTCACCCCAAAGTAGATATTTTAAGACTGCAAATAAGCAGTCCTGGTTGAGTTGCCTTTAGTTATGAGATGTATATGAGCAGGTTTGCAAGATACAGGACTAGCAACAGCACTAGAGGGCTATGTGTGGGCAAGCAAATAAGTCCCTTCATGGCTGGTGAGCTGATTTGCTCTCTAGGATCCAATAACTGACTATGTTTCTGTCAGTAGCGCTGGAAAGTGCCTGAGGGCACATGCCAGCACCTAAACCCAGGTAGCACAGTCTTGAACCAAATCCTGCTTTAAACGGCTGCAGATGGCCTGGCTTTGAACTCCTCAGCTTCTTTTACAATCAACAGAATGATCTGGCCTGTTGTTGACATCTATTTTTGGATGGAATTGTGCTCTAGAAGTACCTGTTTCTTTCTGTTGGCTATAAAACGAATGGAGATGAGAATGGTTTTTATAAAACATGCAAACATTTAGTTAGATGAATCTCACATCAGGTTTCTAGGAAAAGTGTATTTTTGGAGTTGTTTAGTATGCTCAGAAGGGATCTCTCATGTGAATGCAATTGCAAGACTGCCATATTTGCCTACAACAGTTTACAGTTGGAGTGTTTGGAGCCTGAAACTTTTTCCATTATGTATATCCCTCTTTCCAGTATTTCTTTTCAATGTATTTGCAGTTAAATAAGGCAGTCTGGATATCATTCAATGTTGCTTGGCAGAAAGAGTTGGACTAAGGATTTAAAATATCTTATGTTTTAAACATCTTGGTAGTAAGTCTACTGATAGTCTGTGATTCGACAGTACCACAGTAGAAAGTTAAGAGAGTTGTTATGAAGTGTGAAAGAGGAAGACGTGGCTGAATAAAAAGAAAACAAACTTCTAAATCAGTCTGTTTTTAATAGCACTAATTAGTTGTTTGTGACTTCTTTATTCCTATGACAATAAGGACATAAAGTCTATCTACAGTGTATTATATTTTTTGCTAGCTATGGAAAAAAACACAGTTTTTGGAAGTGGAGGGCTTTAAGTATCTGACATTCAGCAGTTCCTTAGCAGAAGGGCATAGGAGAGCCATGAGCATCATGATGCAGTACTTGCAAGATAAACTTTCCTTCTTTCCTTTGTACTATTATAACCAAACAAAGACTGTTGTCATGCATGTAGTTTTAATAAAAATTAGCAATAGATGTTGTAACCTGAGGCCTGAAATGAAGGCTGTAGAGATACATCTTTATTCATTTCCATGAGTCATAATGTTCATGTGGAGTTTAACCTTTTTGTTGCTTTTTCAAACAAAAAACTTTCTGAAAAATAATATTTTGTTATCATAGGCTGAAAGATGAAAGGAAAGGAGATTCTACAGACTTGGAATTTGCCTGCACCAGGGGAATTAAAAATTGGTTTGCATTAGAGTGACTGCAGATGAGATTAATTTAATCACGAGATGAAAAATCTCTTAGACTAAATATATCTTAAGATGCCCCCTTTCAGAGTGAGTGCACTGTTGGGGAAGCATGGAATACCTTAAGGAATAAGTGTAACTGCCATTTAAAACAGCCATCCTGAGAGCAAGAAACCATAGGTGTTTTTTTGCAGATGTAATATTGTATCTTTTGGTGGGAGACTCTTTTTTTTTTTTTACCTCTAGGTTATGTTTTAATGTTACATATTCTCATGCAGCTTAAAGCAGATATAAGAGCAGCAGCAATACCTACACCAGCTCAAGACGTAGCCCTAATGGATGCCAAATATGAAAACTCACCACCATTTTCTAGATGATGGTTTAAGTGCACACCCATGGCCCAATCTTTAAAAGTCATGTAGCATCCGGCCCTTATCATTAATAAAAAATTGGAGTGGAGACTGGAATAGCCCTGGCTCTTTCCTTCCCCTTGCAAGTACTCACCTGGCTTAATACTGCTGCTGCTCTCATGGCATCTGCTAGAATTTGCTCTGGATGGATGTTCCTGCTGCTCCTTTCTTGGATCTATGTATGGGACAGTGGAGGTGGAAGTTGCCATTTGGGACTGCAGAAAACTTTAAGGTGAAAGAAACATTGTGGTTTGCAATTCCTAAAAGCCTACACAAAGCAAAAATAAACTTCAAAAAGCGTTGACCTATCAAAGAATGATTAAAATACAACCTACCTGGACCTTGATGCTGGATCTGGTAAAACCAATGGCAAACCTCTTATGGGGGCAAAACTGGAACATTAGCTGATTACCCAGAGGAGAAAACAAAGAAAAAAAATATTAGGGTCATACTCTCATAACAGTTATTCCTTTATGTTCTTCATGAGTATGAAGCACCTGCTCCACTGGTCAAATAATTAATCTTCTTTTAGTGAGAAAAACTCTGCAATTCTAAGATCATTCCAACAAGTAAATAAATATATATTTCTAAAAGCATAACAGATCTCTGTCTTTAGAAGGCAAGTGCACACAGAGACAATACTTTGACCTCTGTGATAAGACAGAACAAGGAGTCTTAATTTAAGGGAGAACAGAATACAAGCTAAAGCATAGATGTAGAATTTGGACAGTGCTGCAGGACACATCCAGCCCATCGCTCCAGGTGGGCAGGCACACAGACTTCCCAACGTGGCAGCAAGTTAAATGCAGAAGAAGGGCTGGAGATTTGCTTTAAGTGCCAAAGACATGCAGACACCTTTTTTTTTTTTTTTTTTCCTACTCTTGGTCTTGACAGTCTGGTACTGGTTGCTAGAAAACAGCTCTGCTCTACTGAAGAGATCACTCAAAGCAGCAGATTCCCGGCAGGTAGTACTGCTGCTGCGAGCCGCAAAAGCATCTATCCCTCTGGTAAATGTAAGCACTCCGGGGGACATATGCCTTTATTTCAGAGGACCTCTACCTTAGCTGAATAAACCGCATCCCTCCCTCATTTTTACCATGCAGACAGCCCCAGGAAAAGTGCTGTGGTGATGGTGCTCTGAGCAGCTGAAGAATTTATTAGTGCAAGCACAGCACCATGCTCATGAAGTTGCATGCTGCCCCGCTAGGTTGGATCTTGTAAGGAAGGACCTGAGCCTTCCAGGAGAAAATAACTGCTAATTCACTATTAGCTGCAGTTTGCATTGATGTGGCTTTTTGTTCATTTTCATATAGAAATTAAATAAAAGCCAGAGCTGATAAAGATCTCCATGGTTTCCTCATAGATGAATCACATGGTGAGATTGGCTGCTGCTTATTACTGCAGAAATGTCATGGTGGCAGTCACAAGCCAATATGAGACACAATAAGCACCATTTCTCCCCGGATGAGTTGGAGTTCAGTTTTAGGGTAAGATCCTGTGCATTGGCATAATGATGCCTTTCTGCTCAAATGCTCATAAGCCAACCCCTGTCCTAGGTCTGCAGAGTGGGAACTTTGAGAGAGACACGAAGGGCAAAACATGTTTATTGACAACAGTGCCAAACTTTGCTGGCTTAAAGCATTTGTCACAGCATAACTTGGTTTATTTAATACCACTTTTTCTCCCCAAAGCTGGCAGAGGAGCAACCTAGAACTCAGATCCAGAGAGACTCTAACCACAAAATATACCGGCAGCTTTTATCCTTGCAGCAGGAGTTGGTCAAGCCAAGTGGCTGAGAATCAAAATACAGAGGAAATCCAATATATAGCTGCACAGAGAGAAAAAACAATCATACATTTATACGCACAATGCTGAGCGCTAGGCTGCCCAGCCTGATTGAGCAGGACTGCTGTATATGCCTGGTGCTTTTATTTTCATCATCCATTTTTGCTCCAGCTCCATTTCTTTTGTGGGATAGGTGAAGATAGACTAACATCTTCCACTGGCTCATCAAGTCACGGGTCTAAAAAGGCCTCCCTGGGGTGGCTCCATAATAGTTCTTATCCTCCAACCTCTTCAGGACTGGAATTTGGATCTTTGGAAAAAGAACTTTCCTCCTAAAGCTCCCTTTTTTGATATTCTCCACCGTTCTCATTTTGTGTTCTGAACAGCAATGACATTCAAACCAAACTTTGAGAGATATTGGGGTAGATCACAGCTCTGGTGTAGCAAGCACTACCTTTTGAGATGTCTCATTTTTGGGAAACAAATAAAACACTGAGGTTTCAATTAAAATTTAGCAAAGTGGTTGCTAACATACCTGGCTCAGATCCAAGCCATTTGTTTTGGATCTGTTTATGCATACCTAAATGCCCATGACTGGAACAGGGTCTCTTCATATCTTGACTTTTTCGATGACTATCCTACTATTGCTGTCAGTATATATTAAAAAAAAAAAAGTCACATTTATTTGTGGGAATGAAAAAAGGAAGAAAATGTTACAGTTAATGTGAAATTCCTTCTTGACTTCAAGGACTGCATAAATAATAAGCAAACATTTATTTTAGATTAATTTTATAATAAAAATCAGTTTTATTTACTTAATTTCAAGTAGCCTTCTGATAACTGTTTTTCAACCTCATGTAATTTGCTTAATTGTGTTTCAAATGCATTTCAAATTTGACTATAAATATATAGACTCAAAATTCTCCTGATACTACTGCTGTAAAATTAGGTAATTCTCAAAAGTAATTTATATTCAAAAAATATTACCTAGCTATGTTTTTTTCATGTTGATTTCTTCCTTGGTATCTTTTTAGACAAAGTTTAGCCGAACTATTTATTTCAATCATGGTGCTGAACTGCATTTTTAGAGAAGAATTTCAGTAAACAAAGTATAACAAAAGTTTGAAGACAGCTAGAAAGAATTAGAGATTTTTAAAAAATTAAGGAAAAATATATAAATATTCTGTTGTGAAATTCTGTGAAATTCAGAAAGTTTCATGAAAGATTTTGTTTATTTTTCAACAGTTACTCGTTAATAATACTCCGTGGGGTTCTTTTTGTTTGTTTGTTTGGTTGGTTTTTGGTAAATTTCTTGTTAAATTTGAGATGCTTTTAACAGAAATCTTCATTTAAGTCAATTATTTGCTTTTTAAAAAAATAAATAAAAGATTTTTCTGAATGAAAAAATAACCTTCTCTGATTTCTCTGATGTGCTGCCCAAGATAATGAATCTGCATTAACCTTGCAGAACAGCCATCAAGAATTATCTTCTTCCCACTCTTGTCCAAAGATATCAAACAAGCTTCAATTTAGGAAAATGCTTCCTTCTTCACCTCTTGTTGGAGAACTCACTGGGGAACTGCCACAAAAGAAACATCATTTTTCCTTGTTTTGGGAGCCATGGGGGAAGATCTCTACTTCATTCATCCCATTAACCATATAATATTGTTTTTCCTTTGACTTAAAATTGCTTAGCCTGTGAAAAAAAAAAAGTCTTATTAACTGTGGGACAAGTGTGGGCTGAAACATGTGTTTTTTCCTCCTACAATAATTAAATGAAGCAATTCTCCAATCTGATAGAGTTCTAAATATGCTGAATTGGGGCTAATTGTTGACTTATTAAAATAAAAATAAAAAAGTGAATATTTTTATTATGGGATCAGACAAAGCAAACAAACTAAAACAGACAAACAAAAGCTTCACATCCAGCCTGTTTTCATTGATAAAGTGGTATAAACATCTAGTTATTTTTGATATCATGGATAGGACTTTTTTTCTAACATGAATGTTTTTAAACCAAAGCCCAGGAATAGTTTAGTGAGTCAAACAGGGCTATTTCAGCATAAAATTGAAGATATGCATGAATTACAGAAGAATTTGGACAAAGTCCACTTCCCACATGTTTTGGGATTGTTATTCCATTAATATTCATTATTAATTAGTGTATATGAAGAATTCTCCCTCCAGAGGTTTGTTATTTTTCCACTGATTTTATGCTACCAAATGAGCTATCTTTGTGTGCTTTCATATCTGTGTGCCACACATTGGGACGAAAGAGGACAGAATCAGGGTTCAGTATCTTTTATTAATTCAAATTAAATTTCATTGTTAATTCAAAGAATGTTTTATAGTTTGCAAATGTCTTAGCCACAAGGCGTATGAACCTCAACAGCAAGAATGGGGCCAGCCCTAGTAGCTCTCACAGGTGAGAAGTAAGCACAGACTTCACTGTGGGGACCTTCGGGCTGGAGCCTGTGCCCCCAGATTTCTGTAAGCTAACCTCAGGATCATAGAATCACAGAATCATAGAATGCTTAAGGTTGGAAGGGACCTCTAGAGGTCATCTAGTCCAACCCCCCTGCACACACAGGGTCACCTAGAGCACGTGGCACAGGACTGCGTCCAAGCGGGTTTTGAAGATCTCCAGAGAAGGAGACTCCACAACCTCTCTGGGCAGCCTGTTCCAGTGCTCCGTCACCCTCACTGTTAAAAATTTTTTCCTTAAGTTCATGCCTAACTTTTGGTGCTTCAGTTTGTGGCCATTGCCTCTAGTTCTGTCGGTGGCCACCACTAAAAAGAGGCCAGCACCATCCTCCTCACTCCCTCCCTTGAGGTACTTATAGACACTGATTAGATCCCCTCTCAGCCTTCTCTTCTCCAGGCTGAACAGGCCCAGCTCCCTCAGCCTCTCCTCATAGGGCAGATATTCCAGGATGAGCACTTACTGTTCATGGAGAACTGTGGAGATGGGATGAAGTGTGGCAAGCCAGTTTGTTTGGGTCATCTCAGCTACCTTGGTCTTGAGACACTGTCAGAGAGGGGTGGCCTTTTAGCAGTAGCAGGCAGCAGATATCCAGGGCTTTATGGACTTAAATTCTGAGGATCCCAGAGAAAATGTGCTAATTATTAGTGCTGTGCTTCCTATCATGGCACTTACAGCAGAATGTGAAATAAAACAGCTCTGTCACCCTTTCTGCAGCTTATGTTGGCACAGCTGCCCAAACTCAGCTCTGCCATCAGTGGCTTTGGCTCCATCTGACTTGCTCCATAGCGTAAGTCCCAGCAGATTTTGGCGCTGTGTCTCCGAACAAAGAGTTCATCAGCTGTTGGCTGACGCAGATTTCCCTTACGTTAGGCAATTTTCCAGACTCTACATTCTGGAGTGCAGTTTTAAGGAGGAGACCAAAGTGAATGAACAGTCTGTTCTTTTTATCATATGTTTCTTGGAAGATATGGATTTTTATCCTATGGGCTGTTTTTGTCATTTCAGTCTGATTTTCCATAGAGCGCCAGACCATTGGTAGGACCACACCAGGGAAGGGATGTACAAAGACAAAGCAACAAGCTTTGCTTTCACCCGCTGTGGTACATCTCCAGAGACACTCCATCAGTTCCATTGAGGTAAGCTGGTTTTACATCTTCACAGTTAAAGGTGACCTCACCTTGTATGTGTATCACATACACTATTCTGCAGAGGACATTAGTCTAAAATACCCCTTGGTGATAGCTCTTGATGAAGCTGTCTACTCTAAGAAAGATTATATATTTTTTGCTTTATTCTTCATGGCAAGGAAAATGTCATCTATTTAGGACATCAGCTGGAAGGACAGGCCGCTGGGGCTAGATGGTTCGCCGGAGAAGAGCTTTTTTTCATGTTAGTCCCCACCTCGTACTCCTGTGCAGTTTGTGATAATGGACATTTTGTTGATCAGGTGTTATAAATGGTAATTTTAGTACATGAACAAACAGTTGTAAGGAAAAAGCACCAATCGTATCAGTCAAGGAAAGTTAAAAGCCTTACTCTGAATCTAAACAAGACAGAGATTTTATGTCTTTTTGAGGGAATACCTTCATTTCTATCATTGCTCTGCTACAGAGCTGTAGAGAGGGTTGCAGCAGTCACAGAAGAGGGAACCAGGGCAGAATGCAGCAGAACATTTTAGATGCCACTAATACAATTTTGTCTTGTTATTCTGAAGGGCATTTTCTGCTGCTCTCAGCACAACACTACAACCGGCCTTCACAATACGGAAAAATGTGGTATTCTTATTTCATCTTAAATAACAGGACAGCTGGCATGAGAACAGATCCCAGGGAGGGCAAAGGCAATTTGCAGTTTCTGTACGTGTCAGGAAATTCAAATGCTAGACCTACAAAAGGGTCCAAATGCCACGTAGCAAAATGCCACCCGGCTTCGAAATGTCACCTACCTTCAAAAAAGCGGCAGCTGACTTGTCAGAGAGACAAGCTCTGCAAGCCGGGAGCCCCTGAAGCAGCAGGGTGAACCTCGCCTGGGCTTGCTGAGTGACTGCTCTAATCCTGGCGCTATGGATAAGGCGGGAGAATTATGCCTTGCCCAGCCATGGCTTAAAAGAAAGCAACCACTGTCACCTTTGTTAAAAGCAGTCTGGTGTCAAGCACCTAACCCCAGGCGGTAGAGAAGGAAGCAGCTGCCTGGCTTTGTGCATGGCTGGTGGTGAGCTTTGCCTGGGCAAAGAGGTCTCTCTTTTCAGGGAGGGAGAGAAAACAGAAGATGCTGTATACACTTCTGCTTATAGCAGAGAGAGAAAAAAAATCCTGTTCCCAGGGGAGTTCCTGTATCATTGCATTTACTTCAATCTCTGTGTTGGACAAAGGTAACCGTTTTCAGCTAAAATTTGTGGGTCCTACGAGATATTTTCACTGCTCAGAGAAAGGCTATATTTGCTATGGGAGTTACAGTTATTTAAGAAGCAGAGCGCTGAAAGTCTAGCTCCCATGAGACCACCACAAAGCAGAATTTTAATTTAATGTTACACTGACCTAAAATTAAATGTTTCAGGTCTGTCAGACATTCTGATTCAGCTCCAACTGGTTGCAAATAAACCATTTTCTTGTGGAAAGAAAACATTTATTTGCTAAAAAAAATCCTACCAGCTCATTTTTCTATTTATTTCCTCTATTTTCTAGGTATGTCTGTGTGTATTTCTGTGCGTGTCTGTGTGTATTTAATCAAGATTACAGCAAGAATCTTACTTGTGCACATCAATGATTTCTCTTGAAATTTTGCTTAATGAAGGCAATTTTGGTAGTTCCTGAACTTCGGCCGTCTACTTGAGCCTATAGGGCAGTGATATTAAATTAACCATCATCTGACATTTCTGTGATAACTGACATTTGCACAGACAAGCCCTCCATGCGCATGTGCACATTAGGAAATTAAAGTGTAAAGAAAATAAGATTACTGTTGTGTGTTTCTTCTCAAAAGCATATTGCAAATCATTATCTCTCCTTCTAATGACTGAAATTCTGTGTGCAAAACCAAGTAATTTAATTTACATATCTCAAAGGCATGACATTTTTTGTTGTTGCTGTGAGGCCTGTAAAAATGCCTTGTGAATGGAACCATTTCAGCATGAAGAATAGGCACAGCTGCAGGCAGATAACTCTTCTCACAGTGAGAGAACAGATAGGCAGTGTAAAGTGCTACTCGGCTTGTCCCTCCGGATCACTTTGGATTATTTTCTGGGAAGGTGTGGTGCACTGCCATGGTGCAGATCTCTGCTCCTCCACAAGGCAGATCTTGTTGCAGATAGGGCTTGTTTACCACTCTCATCACACTGACACCCAAGCCTGAGAATTAGCCTGAGCTTCCCCCAGTTCTTTGAGGTGACGCTTATCACATAGGATTGTTTTTTTCAGACTGGAAAAATTAGAATGTTTTTATAGTTTCAGTGGAAGTCATGAAAAAATTACCAAAAATATGAGCATGATGGATGCCAGGCTGGTGTATGGGCAGGCTGGCAAAGCATCCCGTTTTGACTCTGTGGGTCTTGTAGTTGGAACTGAAGCAGGGAACCAGAGAGGCCAGGAAGGTCTTTGTAGACTCTTCCTAAGCAAGTGGTCTTCCCGTGTTCCCCTGTTTCACGCACCCCTCAACACCTCCTCCACTGAGCTAAAAAAGGGCCTTTGCTGATGCCACAAGGCAGTTATTTGCTCTGGTTGGGCCCCTTTCCCAGGCAGGGTGGCTACAAAAGAAGACGAAGGCAACTTGTAATCTTTGAAAACATTTAATACTGCCAAGTGGGAGGTTTGGTTTGTAGTTCTATGTGGAGTCCGTCTTCAAGGAATCCTGCAGAGCTCTGGCTTTCATATGGACGCTGCAGAAAGGTGATCTCCACGATGTTGCTCAACAAACTCGCAATTCTTTTGGCTCTGAAGCGGTCTAAATGCGTGGGACCTCTCGTCATAGAGATTCTGTACCATTTTCCAGGACAATTCTGCAGGAGAGATGACTGTCTTTTCTGGATCAGCTGGGTCTCAGAAGCCTCCTGTCTTTCAGGTCTCCAGAATGTGGAGTTTTTTGAGCTTTTTTTTAAGCAGTTTCCAAGAAAGCCTGGAGGGCTTTCAGGTGTGGCTGCCAATGTGCTGCTGTCCTCCCTAGGCTCAATGGGAAAAGCCCATATCTTCTTCAGGAAGTTTCAGGGGGGATGTGGAAGTGGAATTACTGCAGAGCTGGCATAGAGTGAGCCACTTGATGATAAGAAGAGTTTAGCAGGGTGAGGCTGGATAATATTTCTGGAAGAGAGTGCCATTTATGTGCCCTTGTGAGTGTAGGTTGGCTAGGCATGGTCTACAGGGCCTTCTTCTTCCAGGTGTGCTTTGCTGAGGTTACCAAGGGCAAAAGGTTCCTCACTTTTCACTAATTCCCTTCTCAGGTTGCAGCTCCAGTGGAACGGGTCTGCCTTCGAGAACACCCTGTGCGTGATGATCATCTCCATCTTTGCATTAGTCAGCACATGGTCAGAGAGGCAGACAGGAAAGCTGCTGCTGCAGCTGTTCACAAAAGTACTTATGGCTTTGGGTACTCCCCGTCAGAGGTGGCAGGGCAGCTCCTGGGTATTCTGTGGGGAAAAAGCGCCTCTTAGGTAGCTTTTAGAGGCCATCGGAAGATGATAATGCACTCTCCCAATAGCACCATGTCTCCCTGGCAGATGCAAAAGCAAAACTTTTTTTCCTCGGTATTGAAGTACTGAAAAACCTCTGACTAGAGAAAACTTGCAGTACCCTCTTGCACTCTCTGCACCACTTTGTATTGCCACAGATGTCTTCTGCTCTCCAGGTACAGAGGGTGAGGGCCAGCAGCTCTGGTGTGGGAGAGTCAGCAGTCCATGCTTGTACTGGTGGAGCTGTCTCCAGTGTTCACTGGTGATTCCTCAGTGGAGGCTCTGAATGGCCAGGCAACCTCATCCTCAAATACCACTGCAAAGTTGCTGCTGAGCAGCTCCACCAAGAGTATCATCTGCACACAGAAAGCACTGGCATTCAACACAAGGGGATGCAAACGTCTGGAGCAGCCTTTTGCGCTCCTCAGGAAAGTTTCTGTTACCAACAGCTGGAGCTCTGAACCTCAAAGTCTCATGTGGCCCACTACAAGTAATGTAGCCCCTGCCTCAGTTCCAGGGGATTCACGGTGCTGAGTTCAACAGACCTTGTCATTACCCTCCTTCAGGATGGCCAGGGTCAGCGTGTCATCTGTGTCAGGGCCGAGGCAATGTGGCCCCACATAGATCAGCAGGTTCCTGGCATCACGAGGTTGCTGTCTGCGTTCTCACTGATATGGTGGAACACGGAGGGCAGGCAGCGCAGCAGGAGGCGGGTGGCAGTCTGCCAACCACCCTGCGGGATCACAAGAACACAGCAACAGGAGTGCGGGCTGCAGGGGCTGCTGCCTCTTGCTTTGAGCCGGGTGCTGAGGCAGCTGGCAACACTTGCTCTCTGGTCCATAATTTTATCCTCCAGACTGGGTTTCTCCAGCACTCCCAGCCACAGGACATTCAGCTCAGGTACCAGGAGTTTGCCAGGAATGTTTCTCAGGAAGTCCTGCAAGGCCAAGACGCTTTGGTGAGGCTCTCTACACTAGCAGGCAGCAGAGAGGCAGCATCCCTGCAGCTCGGGCTCACGAGGATGCTGCTAGATTCGAGCTCTCACAGGTGCAGTTGGTGGCACTGAAAAACTCATGGCAAAGGAAAACACCCAAGGGTCCTCAGCCTGACCCTCAGAGTATGGGTAGCTTCAGGTGGCTTTTATGCTGGAGGTCCCTCCTAGGCCCGGCTGGGCGCTGGCGGGAGCCCCCACACATTGACCCTGTGCTCTGCCAGCTACAAGCCAGCGCAGCTCACCAGCACCATTCCCAGTGGGTGCAAGGGTTGGACTGACACACTTCCTGCCACCCTCCAGGCCTTCCCTCATCTCCCAGCATGCCTTCTCGCTGCAAGACTTCCTGAAAACGCTCTCAGTGGCTGGGCCCTCCTCAGTCAGTAGAGGCAGGAGCTCCTGCAGGCAGAAACAGACAGGTTTGAGCTTGGTGCTGCTCTGTGCTTGCTCTGAGCATGTTGTTCTTGCTCCCTGTGGAGTACCCTGGCAGCACCCTGAGTCTCCCCCCTCCCCCCGACCTGGGACTGGGGACCTCCTGTCTGCCTAAATCATGCTGGAAGTAGCTCTTAACTGTGGAAACTCTTACAGGTCTTTGCATTGTACATGAGATTAAGTCAAACTTGCATGCAAACCAAAAACATCTGCTTATTCATCAGCCTAGTCCAACAGAAGTAGTCGTTATGGGTATCTCTGGGAGAGAATAGCCCCATTATGAATTAATCTAGGGAAATTCTCATAATCCAACAGCCTCGATTCTCATGGAACTTTAATTTTACCACTTCTGTTCCTACTGTGCTCATTAAACATTAAGGAAAAAAAAATCAAGGAACTAATAAATAGGAGTCTCCCTTTTAGGTGGCCAGCTGGTTCAGGTGGATAATTATCTTCTTACATCTGTTCAGTGACACACATTATATAGCAGCATTTAAACTGGTGAACTTAACGCATTTTCTAGTGGGCAAAAGTACCTGAAGTTGCAACAACATTCTGGTGATCTTCCATGTAAATAATAAGTGTCTTCTGGAAAGTATCCAGATATTTGGATTCAATGGAGCAATTTCAATGAAGAAAACAAAGAAGTCATTTATTGGCAGTTCAGCTTGGACCCCACTGTGCCTCCTGCTTCCTTGGAAAGACCATGTTCCCTCCTGAGGAAGCAGTAGCTGTCCCCGGAGAGCAGCTCCTCCTCTCTCCTGCTTCATGTGAGAAACTAGAGAGGGAAGGAAAAAATGAACTATTTGATAGCCAGGCGCTTTTGAGTTTCAGGCATACAGGTGACAAAATAACTGTGCTGGGAAGCAGGTGGAAAAAAGGCTTCCTGCAGTAAAATGCCTGCACATGCTCCACACTAAGACATATCAGCTGAGGATTCCTCAAACGAAGCCACCTCTTGCTAGGTAGAGGTGGATGATCCCAAGGTAGGTGTCCCCAGCCTCATTCAAAACCAATCACACTTTGCTGCTGCGTGTGTTGCAGTGTGAAGTATTTCTTGCCTCTCCTTTCCAATTGCTAAGGGGAACTTTCCTTTGCTCAGCAAATGGCAAAAAAGACATGATCCAGCATGACTCCTGTTGAGGCCAACAGGATGAATCCTAATTTGAAACATGACCCCCCCATATCTCCAGAGACCCTGGGAACAAGTCAGATCACAGTCAGGTGTGTTCATGTTGCAGCAAATGCAGAAAAGTGCTTTGTAATGAGTTCTTTCTTCCCCTTTGATCAACCCTATCAGCATGTCTGGGATCACTTTCTCCTAGCAAGCACAGAAAGTGTGATCACCTCTTTCTTTGGTGCTTGTAAATCTCTCAAAACCTCGTGCAAGGTCAAGAGTGAGCAAAGCTTGCAGTGTGTGGAGCTCCGACGGAGAAGACAGCGTCCCGACAACATCTGTGATCACACTCAGGTACTGCTGTCTGCTGTGGTGTTTTTCTTATTCTCCACCAAATCCAAAAGGCAGGTTTCTACTTACATTTTTTGCCCTACAAAGGACTGATACACAGCAAGATATAACCAGCTCATCATCAGCTCAAGCCTTTCTTTATCACCAAAGAAAGTGATCTAGAAGAAGCTGAAGTTAAACTCAGTTGAAGAAGGGTTTTTTTTTTTTGACTAATAAGTGGCAGAAAATATTTGCAAATGGTACCTATATTTGTGTGGAAGAGGATCACCTGATTTTGCATGGAAGCAGATTTGGGACTTATTTTGGCTAATTGTGCAGCTCTTGTTTGAGATTATCTATCAGGGAAGGGACAAGAAAACATCATCAATGTTGGATCTGCCTGCCCATGGCTCCAGGTAGTGTGTCTCTGACAGCTTGACCCATAGCCAGGACTTCAGTACCTGTCATTCTTGTGCTGAAGTCCAGCACCATTCTAGCCGACACTAGAAGTTGTGTGCTTTGACAAATAAATGAAGATGTTGCTGATTTCTCCCAAATCAACTGATTAAAGCATAGCAAATGAAGTAGTAGAGTTGAAAGTATAAAGGGATCTGTTACCCAATTGAAAAAATATGTAATCTGATATTACTTCCAATTACTATTCTATACTATTTCCTGTTACTGTTGTGTAGCATGCCTGCTTTTGCACTGAGTCCATGGGGTATGAGTTAAAGAGTTTGGGGGGAAAGTCAATGATCAAAAAAAAATGGCAGTTCTTCAGATGTAACTGACTACTTCTGTAAATGATCTAAGCAGCCAGTGGGTCTTTTTATGTTAGAAGCACCTAAATATTGCAATAAATGGTACTACAATGCTTCAGCAATAATTGTCCAGTGTACCACAGGCAATAGACCCTGAAATTTGTTTTCTGTTGAGTGGTATGGGGGAAGGAAAGGCAAGCCCAGAGGTCCACATGGAGGACGACAAACCTCACAGCAATTTTTCCTGTTAAACATGAGCTGACCAGGAATGGGAAGCAAATGCATGCCTTGAAAATATTTTCTGCTTCAGCTGGTTAATGCTCTCAGGAAAGCAAGCACAAAAGAAAGGTGATTTCAAGGAGAAAAGCTCTAAGTCTCATTTACCAGGCTTCAGCTCACAGAAGCTTAAAACTCCTATTCAGCCTTGAAGAAAGACAGTTTACAATCCTTCATCTTCACCAGGAATTGAGTACAAGGATTGAAACCTTGACCATCCTGCTCTATGTACTTGATAGGTTGCTCCCTTGCTTTGGGTTCAACCACTTCAGTCAGTGCTCCAGGACAAAGATCCGGCATCATCCAGGGAGAGCTCAGTACAGAGACCAGACCCTAAAGGTGGCACACCTGGATTTTGGCACCCTGCTTACACAGTCCTCAAGCACTACCCCATCAGGATGTGCACGGTCAAACACTCCAAACCTAAGACATGCAGCATATACCCTCACTTTCATGCAATAAAACTTTTTGTTGGGCTGCAAGACAGCTCTCTTAATATTTTGGATTTGTTATTATGTATTTCTCCCCTTTCCCACACACAAAGTAATAGTTTTGTCATAGGGTTACAGGAGTCCTCCCAGAACCCAGAAGATATGTGAACCAAGTGGTGCACCCTGTGGAGGCAGCCTGGCTTTCACAGCCACGGGATGGTTGAGGCTGGTTTCAATATGTCCATGTCTTTCCTGTATTGGGGAGCCCAGAACTGTGCCCAGAACTCCAAGTGTGACCTCATTTGTGCTGAGTAGAGCGGAAGGATCATCTCCCTCAACTGACTGGCAAAAATCTGCCTAATGCGCCCCAGGAAACTCTCGGGCTTCCCTCCTGCATGGGCACATTGCTGACTCATGAAATATATTTTTTTCTGTCTTCTGTCAGGACCTCCAGGTCTTTATCTGCAAAGCTTTTTTTGCAGCAGACTCTTGGAGAATGGCTTTATTTTTCTCCAGTGACAGGATTTTCACTTCCCCGTTTCTCCAGCCTGTAGAGGTCCCTCTGAATGGTGAGCACAGCAGTTCAGCTGGTTTTCAACCTACCTCAACCTTACATGCAGATAGGCTACTTGATACAACCTGGCCTCAGGGGAAGAGATCAGTCCTTGATCATGTATTGTGTAGTAAAATGTGCACAGTCATAATGTTCTTTTGGCATTAAAAATTATTCTGAACAATCATACAATATTGGTAGATTGCCATGAAGACACCTGGCGACAGCATCTTTGGAGTCAAAGCCTGCAGTTAATCTGCACGCGATGCAGAATTTCTTGATAGATTTATCTTGGTTTTATTTCTCTGCCCTAACCACTTCGACTCAGTACCCTTCTTTTCACTGTTGGCTTTTGCTACTTCCATCTGTCTAAGTAGTCCCTGCTCCCAAGGGTAAGGTTTAGTTTTGGTTTAAATGCCCAAGCTGTCCTTTCCCCCCTTCCTTGTCCTAACTGCCTGCATTACAGTCATTTCTCTCTGACACACCTGTTGCCCCTGATTTTTCAGGCAAGTGCTGTGATTCCTCCCTTGCTTATCACCTCATTTGTCTTATCTCACCATCTGTTTTTCTGGCTCCTGCATCCTCCCATCAGTGCTACTAGAGCCAGACAGTCCCTAGAGGCCCTCCAAGAGCTCCGACCTCTGAAACATTGCTGGGAAATCCCACGAGCGCCAAGCAGCTGAGCTGCCTTGCTGGCTGCTGACTTGGGCAACACAAGTGCTGAGAAACTCAATCCTGAGAGTCTTGAGCTGAGCCAGCTCTGACCCGGATTAACTGCATGGGGATTGACCTCACTGAGGGCTGCCACACTCACTGCCTCTGGACCAGAGACATGCGCCCACCTGGCCCCATCTTGCTGAGACTTGTGGCTTAGGTGGATGCTCAGCCAAAGCCACCCGCGCCATGCTCTGCTGGCTCTGCTCACCCTCCCCTCTAGAGCTGTAACTAAGTACACAATAAAAAATCCTCCAAGAGGTAAGTGCTGCAGGACTTGGATGAGATTGCTAAGAAAGAAGCCCCCCACTTTATACACAGCTGTTATATGCTGTATGCAACACCATCTGATGTCATATTCATAGTCCGTATCAAAAAAAAAAAAAAACGTGGTGAGAGAGTGAAACATACCTGTCACCTCAACTTTAATGCATTAAACTAACCTCTGTTCACCTTAGTAGGGTTTTATATGTGAATATAAGAAGAAAGATTTGTTCCAGTGCATGTAAATATTCCAAGATTCCCTTCACTATTCTTCCAGAAACACACCCTCTTTCAACTATTTTGAACTAAAATAAAAGAGAAACCCATGGATTAATGTTAATGTAGGTATCAAGATTGATTGAGGCAAAAGCTGAAAGAATTGGCTAAATACAACACATATTACTCTTATTTTAGGCATTTTGTGACTATATTCTTCTTACTTTTACTCAGTGCCCACTATCTCACATGCTGTGTGCAATACACAAGTAGGAAAATTTTCATAATATAATACCTCTGATTGCTCAAGTATGATTAAATGGAATTTAGCAGGTCTAGTATTTAGTTACCCACCTTTCGCAGGGAGGAGGAGGAAGGCAAGCAGTATTTTAAGATCTAGCAGTACATAACCATTAAGATCCAGGGTGCGTGTAAACCAACTAAAACCTATGCGTGACTTCCCTAATACCCCCACAGCAATGCATTCATTCAAGCCAAGGCTTGCGCATAACTTCTTCCTAGTGAAACCCACACAACCCTTCTTCCTGCTCTCCTACCAGTCACACATCCAAGAGCTGCCTTGGCAATTTTGTTATGCATATTTCACAGGCTGAAGTTCTATATGTGTTTAACAGGCTTTAGAGAATTAAATTAATCCAGCACTTCTCCCTTCTTTGAGATTTATGGAAGTCCTTTTTTTTTTTTTTTTTGCCCAGTGGAGCAAAATTTATCATGTTGAATCAGTTTTTCTGTTTACCACAGCAGCTCATTTGTCCAAAAATTAAAAATACTGCATTTTAAGGGCAGCAATCATGCTATCATAATGTCATTTCTGTTGAAATTCTGCCCAAAGTCCATTTAGGCTTTGAGCATGACTGTGATCTATCAAAATAATAATACAATAGTTAGCACAAATTACTCTCTGAAAGCAAAAAATGACATTAACATGAGATGCAGGTGTCCCAATTATACTTCAGCATATGTGCTTTAACTTTTATTGCAGAGGTTTTGTAATCTGGTTATCCTCATAAAAGTATTCATAACAGAATCCATGGTTAATTATTTGCTAAGGTAACTTTGTTTCTTTTTTTAGCTTGTTATCCTGAGCATCTGAGCAGTTTCTTTCCAAATAAAACTCACAGATTTAACATGGTAAATCAGTTTGTTTATAATTAAACAACATGGTTACCTAGGTAAATGTTATATATTTTTTCTTAAATCCCAGGTGTTTTATACTGTTTTATTTTTGGTGCTTTGACAAGGTGTAGGTCAGTTTCAAATGACTAAACATAAACACATATATTTTCATATCAGTAATAAACTCCTAATCTGAGCCTCATTACACAAGACATTTGCCAATTCTGAGATGATGCTTTTTTATCTCACTCTAATTGGAGGCAACTGTTCTAGTTGGACTGGCTGTCTTATACGGAAGATGATGACGTTGTTCACAGGATACAGGGTCTTCAAGCCATCTGTCTTTAATGACAAGATGCTAGGCTATCTTCAACCTCTTCCTATTGGCTGAAGTTTTCAAGACAATGAAGAGAATAAAATTTCTTTTCATGTTTCATCTGCCAGAGAGGGCATTTTGAAAGTGACTACAGTAAATCCTCCAAAGTCTATGTGTTTCTACCTCTCCTCACATCAAGTTATGATTTTAGCAGTTCCTGAGTGCTGGCAATGCTTTATCAGAATTTATACAACCTAGTTGTGTTTTTCCAATGTATGTTTGTTTCTTCAGGACAATAAGTTTCATATCTATAAAAGACACAAAAGAACTCTTGCAACTATTTGTGTTCAGCACAACCAAGGGAAACAGGTTTGAGCACTTTCAAAATGAAAACTTATCAGGGCTAGAGGAGTAGGAGCAGGTTCTTTGTTTCTTTCTGCCTTTTCCACAAGCCTTTCAAAATGGCCCTGTCACATCATGAGTGCATTAACAACAGGTATTTAAGGGGAAACAACAACAGCTTCCTTCACAACACCCTGATGCCAGGAAGAGGAAGAGAGCCATAGCAAAGAAAAGGAAGCCTGGGGAATGAGGGATTATAGGGAACCTCTAATACCTTTATCATCAGTCCTGGAGGAATATGCTTTCTGCCAGTTTCTTTTGGAAAAAGATAACTGCACATACGGATCAGGATTTTTATTAGCATTTTTCACACACTGGCTGCCTCAACAGCTATAAAGCAGTGGATACAATTAACAAGTGCCTGGCTGTTATTTCTCCCTCTTTATAACTGTCTCCAAAAACACTAGAAAGCATTAAGAATGAGAATCGTTAAAGTCAAATGCTCCAAAAAATTACATGTAACTTCAGCTTTGAGACAACAGATGACCTACAACCTTTGATATAAGAGTCCTTCTGTGTAGAAAGAGCAACAGTGTCAGGGGGGACTGGCAACCAGACCAGTGGCAGCTGGGTATCTGGGTGAAAGACCAGCTGCAAAGTTGGAATGAAAGTATATATCTGAAAAAGAGCTCATCAGAGAAGTGGCCTAGCAAGGAAAAAGATGAGAAACGACAACATGTTGAGACTAACCAGGAGGGAGTCTGGGAAGAGGTGATGCAGCAAGGTGGGAGATGACTAAAACCAGGGAAGCAAATGGCCCAAGGTAGGAAAAATGAGCAAGTTCTTAGCAGGCACAAACATTCTACCTAGGAGGCTAATTATTTGAGAATTACTGCCTGGGTTCTGGCAGAATTAGACATATACTCATCTCCTTCCTTTATATATATTTTTTTCTAGTATTTTTAAATTTAACCCAGCATAATCCAGCAAATGCAAAGTCTTTATTTTTATTTTTATTTTTACTTTCAAACACCAGTGCAGATCCATGGCTTCTCGTTCTAGAGTAATATTTCATTCTTGAAATAAAATATTATTGCATTTTTATATGAGATATCAGAAGTGGAGGTATGGACAAGAGTAGGAAGAAAAGAGAGTGATGAGAGAAAGCAGCATAAAGGAGATCTCCAAAGCTCCTAGAATACTCCAGAGATGTGGCAGAACACACTAGATGTTCATGGAAAAATTGATCTTTTCCTGAAGGCAGATGATACAGAGATCAATAGGACAAAAACAGAACTATTTTTCTGAAGAGTTCAAGGTCTGATTTGCTCAATAGCTTGCACTTAAATGTAGAAAAACACTCATATTCAGAATTTGCTGTAAAAATAACAAAAATAACACTTCTACTGTGGTCATCAGAGCACAATTCATAAAACTGGAGGAGGCTTTACACAGGGTAAAGATACCAAATACCTTTTGGCCTCACCACGCATGCCTAATGCTTTTGGCAACCTTAAAGCAGATTATTATATTAGATTAAAAAAGGAAGCTGACCTGTAATAAAAATAGCAATTTTAATAGAGGAGTGGGAGTTGCAATGGAAAGGTCAAGAGAATAAGGAGTGGATCCAGTACCTGTGGATGCGGTGAAATTCTGGGATCAATTCCAGCAGTTGGAGGATGTGTGATATCTCTGAGAGCTGGAAGCCATGTGTAACCATCAACTCAGCCATAGCCAACACAGAGACGACTGTGTCTCAGTCAGAGCTGGAAGTAATTCAAGTTTGTATGAAAGCATACATGGGTAATAAATAGTTAAATGTTCATTCTTTTCTTTAGAAGTAGTGACAAAAATGTTTTTTATAAAGCAATGAGCTTTTTTTGTTCTAAACAAAAGAGAAACTTAATGACTTCGTTATTTTTCAAAGGTATTGATTAGTTGCAGGTGTTAGCACAATTTCTAGCTATGTGCGACACATATGTTTTCAAAAAAAAGAATATCTCTCTGCTCTCAAAAGGAAATATGCTGCAATCAGGCTATTTAGGTGGTTTTTAATTGTATGAAATTAGCTGAAAGAATGAACGTGATTATAAAAGTCAACAAATTTGTGTCATTATCCAATCTATAATATCCTCTTCTCAGTGGCAAAAATAAATATTAAGTATTTTGAAAAGATAGCAATTTAGCATAAAGTGGAAATGAGCAATGATGCCTTGGATCAAATTATTAATTAAAATTGTTTTGAGGTGGAGATAGATCCATTTAAGTACAGTATTAAACAACTTGTCAGTCTGGGACTCTGCACAGAATGCTCCTTTCAGTCCTAAATAATGTTTTCTTTTTATTTGCCTTAGAAGTGAAATAAAATTCTGTATTTAACACTCTATTTACCCTTTCAGATTGTGAATAGCCAAATAGCCTGATGCCAAAACTGCACTATCTTGTTTATATGTTGCCCTACTTGAGTGTTGCATGAAATGGCTCAAGCCGACTATGTGGGGTCAGGGAGGTGAGCAAGCTGTTGTTCAACGATATTAATGAAAAGCAACTAGTTATGCAAATTTAAATCAGTTGACATGTGGCCCAAATGTACAGACACCTGCCACTGATCAGCCAGAGAACATTTGGTTACTATTCCACTGTATGCTGTTAATATACTGAAACGCACAGAAATATTTCTTAAAAAAAAACATGTGACAACTTGTTTTGTCATTTTAGGTCTTCTCCAAAGCAAGCAGGCGGGTCTTAAGACTTTTTACCTCAGGAAATACTCATTACTAAACATATTATATTTCAAACTAAATACAAAGTTGAAACAATTTCAACAAAACAAGTTGGTTAGAATACAAGAACAAAAATAGCATCTAACATTCATGCGCAGTTGGATACACAGATGTAGAGCAATTGGCCTTAGGACTGGAAGTAGTAGAGCTATTTTCTTTGAGATAAAAAATATCAGTTCCCTCGGAGTACTGGTTCTTTGTGGCTTGTGAAAACATGCCTGAAGTGACCAGCATCTTGTGGACTGAGGATGAAAGGAAGGTGCAGAGGCTGTTACTGCTTTTATTGCTCCTCTCAGGTTAGGATGAAGGTTCAGGCAGGTGTCCCTGGCTGAGGTGAGGTTCCAGGTGGGATGAGACAAAGTCCATGTCACTTACCGCATCACCCGGAGCTATCCTGGTTACCAGGGCAGGGATGGCTTCAGGCTTGTTGACCGTCTCTGAGTAAAGATGAAACAGGAAAGTTGGAATTACATCATCAAGTGTGTCTACCACAAATAAACAAATAATTCAGTGCTGTTCTGGGTAACCAGCAGGCAGTGGTCACCAGGCAGCAGGGAAAGGTTTCAGTATCTTGGCTGGTTCCGTTTGGTTCTGGGTGGGAAGAAATAGGTGAGAAGTTTGAAGTGTGAAAGTTAATTTTTGTGAAAGTGATTACAAATGACAAAATTCATTAACGTAAGGAATGGGTTCAAGGAAAGCAAAATGTAATTATTAATTAGTAACATTTGTGGATTCCAAAAAGCAAACTAAGACACTCAGAAACTGGCAGGAAGAGCTAAGGCAGAAAGAAAGAGAGAAAAGAAAGAGAGAAAAGAGAGGAAGAAAGAAAGAAAGAAAGAAAGAAAGAAAGAAAGAAAGAAAGAAAGAAAGAAAGAAAGAAAGAAAGAAAGAAAAGGAAGGAAGGAAGGAAGGAAGGAAGGAAGGAAGGAAGGAAGGAAGGAAAGCGAAAGAAAAAAAGGCAAATATCAGCAACTTTAAAGAGAGAGAAGTGCAAAGACAGTTACTAAAAGAGACTATGTTAAAAGCAGAGGTGCAAGTTACCCATTGCAAAGGAAAACGGGAGAACTAGAAACAAATCATTATAGATATAGATATCGTAAGAATTCTTCAAAAAAGTATCTTGCACAATCTGAAAAAAAAAAGAGCAAAGGACTTTATGGAATGGGCTATGGGCAGAGAACTAACATGGAAAAAAGAGCGCAAGATATAGGCACAAGGGATAGGGCTGAAATCAAAGAGAATAAGTTTTGAAGTCAGGTACAGAATACAGAAAAAAAAGAGGAAAGAAAGGGATGTGCTAATTATATTAAAAGTAAGAGGAAGACAAAAGTGTATGTCCATCACCAAAAAGAGAAAAAGTGCAAATTAATGCAAAAAAAAAGTTATGGGCTTTCTTAGCATCAGCTTGTGAAAATGGGTTAATAACAATCACCTAATTACTAACATTCTTGTAAGATAAAGATATGAGCACAGGAAAGAAGAGAGAGACCTAGTTTAAAGTACTTTGACAGGACATATATTCAAGCTCTCTAATGAAGAAGAGTGGAAAAAGGTAAACAACTGACTTACCTTTAAAAAGAAGAAAAAAGATGAACCCAGAAAATTACATACCCGTCAGCTCAATTTTGATCTACTGAAAGAATGAATGTAGAGGATAATAGGGAATAAAAACAGCCAGCACAGATTGTAAATAATACATCCCATCAAACAAGCCTACTTCTTCCCTTTGGCAAGGTAGCTGGCCTTGTGGCTGAAGGGATCTGATATGATTTATTTTGATTTTTAGTGAGGCCTTCGGTACTATTTCATTTGAGGTTCTTGTAAAGAAGAAAGGAAAATATCCCGCAGATGCAACGGATAAATGTAGGTACACAACTGATTGATGATGCTCTCTTGAAGAAGGTTTATCAAGGATTCACTGTTACATTTCAAGGGCATTTAAGTGTGGTCTTGCAGGGGTCAAAGTCATTAGCAGCTTCAAGATTGCGCTTAATAACATTGGTGATGGAACAGAGAGCATGATGATTTGAGAATGACACCAACTCGAGAAGAGAGAAACTGCAAGGAAGGACTAGAATGCAAAGTGGCTTTGAAAGCAGCAAGAGGAAACTAAGTAAAGTCAAGTGAAGGTGCTAAATCTGGGCCAAAGACTTTTGTGTATAGTGGGATATACTGGCTAAGGGTCAATATTGCAATCATGCATTCATATAGGATGAAATTATAAAAAAGGGACATATTATTCAGGATGTTAACAAAAAATATTCATAAGAATAGATTACACTCATAGCTGGAGAAATGTAAAGTGCTTGCAGTCAGATATAATATGTGATATTTCGTGGGTGTCATCTGGTAAGGTGATAGGGAATTGGGAATGAGTCCAGAAGAGATTACCAAGAATGAGAAGGGTATTACAGATTTTGATTTATGTGGTAAAGGGGAAAGAAGTGATTATTCTGTTTGGAAAATGGAAGTCTGAGCAGACAGATGAATGAGAAAACAGTATACAATGATGTTAAACGCTTCTAGAAAGGGAAAGACATGACCAGGTGTTCCCTTTCATGGCATAGAAGAAATCTATTTGTTGCTTAGAGAGAAATTTTAGGAGGGATATTAGGGCAAACGTTCCATTAGAATGGTGAGCAACTGGCCACAAGCTACATAGGGAAGTTTCAGGAATTCCTCCCATAGAGGTGTTAAGGACAAGCCAGCTAGGTGTACGCTGGGGTTGGCAAAGGGGTAGCTGATCCTGCCCTAGGACAGACAATAATGTTCCTAGGGGTCTCTTGCCAGCTGACTTCCCTGCAACTGCTCTTACTTTCCAATCCTCTCCTCAGGCTCCTCTTGCACCTAGGCTATCAGCAATCAATCAGCAACCGGGTTCACTGGTTTACATTGTGCTAGGAAGTTGAGAAAGAATTAATGTTTATTGATAAGCAAAGCTACGGCAGGATTGTACACTGACATCTCGACCTTCAGCCATGTTCAGTTGGGTGCTTTTATCCACTCATGCCTCAGGCCTGGTCAGGCTAGAACGCCCCACTACATAACACCTGAACTAATGAAAAATGCATTAATATTTATGCATATTCAAAGTCCCTGCTCATATTAGTTTCTTCAAGAATATTGGAAGCTACATTAACGAAACAGGTGGCAGGGGGAATTATGAATGACACAAATGGGCAGAGAGGGTGTCTGCCTTTGCTTTCTTTCATTTTTGCTGTTTACCAGCCCTGGAGGCTGTATGAACTTCAAACTTCCAGACACTACCTGTCAGAAAGAAAAGGCTGGAGTTAGAAATAGCAGGGAAGCCTGAAACAGTCTGAAGACAAGTTTTTGCAGTCTGTGATTTTTTTTTCTTGAATGTTGTAAATACCTGCAAAAAATACATCCTTGAATGCTCTAAGGCCAGGATGACATCACAGTTTATTGTGTTGACTAGTATTTCTATGTTTTCCTCTGTTATCTGTCTCTCTAGCAAAATGCAGGGGAGAGGACAGCCCATAGGTATCTTTTATATTTACCCAGACCCAAGAGCTGCTTAAATCTTTATGCTAGCTGTGCATTGCCCACTGAATCTAGCAGAAAAATATTTCTCCTGCATAAAACAAACAAACAAACAACAACACCCAACAGTTCTAAGAAATTCAATAACCAATGCTTTAATGCAGATATAAGGTTGTGTTGTGATAATGTATGTATCGCTTTTTACTGAGCCTTATTAAGAACAATTCTGTTGTTTGACACCTGGCAAGCTGAAAAACACTGCTAGAGGACACATTGATGTCAGCTTGTCTTTTCAGCCTTGTCCTACTGGAGTAGAAGACGTTGTCCTAGAAGTAGAAGACCTGTAGAAGTCTTATTTATACTTTCAATTGCACAAAGTTTTAAAGCTTGCCTTACATTAAACAGTCGAGTCCTTCAAAAAAGTCTTCCTACATTAAGCTACTGAGCTCTTGACTCCTTCCATCTTGTACAAGTTATTCCACAACATAGCTATATTTCCAGTCAGAAAACCCCTGGAGTGTTACCACAGAATTCTCACTAGTCATGGACAACTTTAATGGGATAGGAGAAAGCAGAGTTAAGGCAGTGTAGCTGTGCATTGTGATGCTTTATTTATTATTTTCCAATATTATGAGTGTTGCTGAGCTCAGTATTCTGGAAGGACATGACATATCACTGGGCACTGGCTAACTGAGAAATAGTTTATGAAAAAAATGAATCTTCTCTGAAATGATGGAGTTTTAGCCGTGTAGCTCCGAGAAGAATGTTCTCAGGATCTGCACAATCAAAGATGCTCGGCAGCATTTCAGTGCTTTATTTCTCAGAGATATGATCCCCTTGCCTTAAATTGTCTTTGCTGACATGGTGGTGCCTGCAGATGGGTATGTAGATGTCATCTCATGCAACAACTCAGAGTTTAACAAGCTCATCACACATACATACTGTAAGGCTTCTGTCACCTCCTGGTAATAATACATCATCTGATCCATTCTGGTCTATTTCATGACTGAAGTCTTAGAAATGAAAGGATAGATACATGAGCAGGGCTGTCATGAGAGCTCCTCAAGACTCTCCTTTAATGACACTTGCCAGAACAAGCTGTATGTGTGATCCCCTGTGTTCCCGACCTGGGAACAACTGGGCAAGCCAGTCTTACTGTCAGTATGAAAGCAGAGGATGCTTGGAAGTTCATGTGAAAAGGAGATCTCAGAACATCCTTGTGACTTTGTACTAGCTGATTAAGAGAAACTGAGCCCTGCTTCCCTGGATTTGAGAGGAATCTTCTCCAAGTGACGGATGGTATCCATGAAATCTGAAACTCAAACTCTAGATTTTGGTACAAGTCTTAAGGAACACCCTAATATTTTAGGAAGAAATAAGGAGCACTTAATATTTCTTCAAAGAAAGAAGAGTCCTGAATCTCAGAATTCCTTCTCCCTGAACCTCTGCTTTGGGAACATTCATTGTCATGTGCTGTCACATTGAACTTATGGAAATATTTGTAGAGTTAGTTTTAAGCTCAGGCACAGAAGCAGTCCTGCCAACAGTCACCCTGCCACCATTCGATGTGAGATGGAATAGTATTCGACAGCAGAAAGGCTGAATTACCCAAATCCTCAACCCACGCTCCTGCAGAACAGCAGCGAGATGAGACAAGATGTGTACACCTTCTGCAGGAGGGTGTCTGCAAGTCTAATTGCATTGTACCAATGTCTGCAGCTTTGACAGAAATTGGAGCTGGATAACCTGTGTTCTCTGGTGGATTTGCTGTAAAGCAGGACAATGCTCAGCACAGTGAGCAGGATACAAGCCTTTTTGAAAGCAGGTGATAAGACCTCTCAGAGGGTCTCAGCAAGGTGTAACAAGCAGCTTTAGCCACAAGAATTGCACAGGCAAAACCTGGTGTGAAAGCAATCTGCAGAAATCACATTTGCTTCCACTTCTATAAATGGAATCCCTTGGAATGATACCTAGAAAGAATATCGTGTGTTCTATATAAGTAAAATCTACAACAATAAAAAGTTTAAGTAATATTTTTTCAGATTTCCTTGAGACATACGAAACTGCAGCAGCAGCTGAAAACTTTCCTTCTAAAACTACCAAACCTAGGCTTTGCCAAAATTCACAGAAGGGAGCTGCAACAAAATTTATTGTATGAGTTACAGGCTGGAGAGGTAGTTCGTATTTCAAATACTGAATGTCAACAGCATGTGAACAAAACGAGAAAATCGATAAAATCCCCAAAGGAAAAAAAAAAAAGAAAAGAAAAGAAAAAGAAAAAATCAGTTTGTGCAGCAAGAAGAAAATTCACTCAAATTTATAGAAACTGTTCAGAAAGTTTTAATTTTTTTGTATTCTTTGTGGACAGTAAAAGTTCATCCTGGTTTAGTTCCAATTTTTGAGAAAAAAAGTCAGAATCAACACTTGATAGACATAATCACCGCTGGGCTGCCAAAATGCAGTTGTGTTATGTGAGTACACATCTTCTGAACAAATGCATATACTGTATAACTGATGAGGTATTGTCCGTTTCTGGTGTCCTTTCACTGTCAACTTGTCTTTCAGCTCCTCACACATTCCCTCCCTCTCTGACTTCTTGTTATGGATCCATTTTTCACTCTCTACATTTATCACTCCTACTAGATATTAGGTGTATAAAATTCCATTTTTCTATTCCATGATCAAATCTCGCTCCTTTCTCTTGCTCTGCTCTCCTTCCTTATCTTAGTGGTCTTCTTATCTAGCTAATCCAAAGCTTTTTCAACACAATGTATCTTCATCCACTTTCAGTGTTTCCCTTAACAAAGCTGAACACTTCCCACTTTACCCCCTACCTCCAATTCTATACTCCTCTCCCAAATTTTCCTTCATTGACATGCACTAATAGCCATGCTGGCTCAGGAGAACTCCCCTTCCATGTGTAACACTGTCTCATCCCAACCTTTTTTTATCATCCCAGCTTTTTAAGCAGTGCTTATGAGGAGGGCTTCATCAGAGCTTATATTAAAAAGAGTTCTTAGCGTAACAACTGGATGAAGCAAGAGGAGAAAAACAGCTTTAGGAACAGAAAGGAAAATCTTCAAATTTCATATCTGGGGTTGCTAGCCAAACCAGACCTTGCTGCTTTGCTCTGTGTATGAAATGGCTCAGCACAAGTATTACAGGATGGATATCCTTCAGGCTACACTTTTTAGACTTACACTATAAGACACAAATTGACACTTTCAGGACAGTGTCTAGTTTTGTCTTCCTTGTCTTGGACATCTCTGAAGCACCTCATATTGTAATTCCTTCATCACTCTTTGATCTTTCTGTGGATGTTTCCTGAAGTCATGAGGCTTTATCTTTCATGACTCCTGTATCACAAATGCCATTCTTTCAAATTCAGTCTGACAGAGACTTCTCTTCAACTATCTCCTAAGAACATAGAAATAAGATGTCACATTTCAGCACAATCCTTACATCCTGGATATTCTTATACTGTTTTCAGCTTTTCTTCAGAAGCTCTCATCTGACTCCTTCTCAAAGTATGCTTCTTCCTTCCTAATCTATTTTTTGTTCCTTGTGTGCAAAAATCAGCCCGTAACTTCTCTCTCCAGGCTGGGTGTTAACAAGAGAGTTGCATCAAGCACAAGAGAAGAACCTGCCTTGAACAGCTGGATACCAAACCACAATTCTAATATTGTTCTGGTAGACCTGAGCTAAAAAAAAAAAAAAGAATCAACCATCCAACCAAAAAAACAGATTTGTATGGTTTGTGATAATGGGACATGTGTAGTGGTGACAACTGTGAGACTGATGGGAAAGGTCAAATATCTCAGGGACTGATTAAATTCATATTTTCCCCAAGCTCAGTCACACTTTGAAATAATTTTCTCAGGAAAACCAAAAGCTTAAAACCATCCTTTTAACATTTCAAAGCTATAGCCAGATATTTTGATTAAATTATTTCTTTTTTTTTTTCAGGCTATGAGGAGGGAATGAAATTTTTCTCATCCTTACTTTTGGCTTGGCTGACCTTCTTTTGATGATATTTCCACATTTAAAAGTCTCCAATATTTCTAGCACTCATCAAGTTTTATGAGGAAAATGGGAAGAATTTCCTTTGCCTCTAAGGAGAGAGAAACAATGTGAAGTGGTGCTTTCTCTCCGACAGACAACCAGGACTGTGAATATGTTTGTGGGTCGTAAGCCGCTTTCTAAACCAGATCCCCATTTCGAAGTGTTTTGGCTTGTGCTTGTATCACATCAAAATGCTTGGTGGTGCTCATTATTTCTTAAGTGGAGCCAGAAATGAGCCAGAAATGGGCTTTTAGCAGTGACATGCCAACACATAGGAGGTTTCCAGGCATAGTGTGCCATTCGCTTGGATAATAAGGCCACCACATGTTACAGAGTATTGTTTTCCCTGTGTTATTTGTCTCCTTGGTATTTTCAAAGGAATTCAAATGGGTGCCATTTTTGGATACAAAAATACTACTAATTGATCAACAACTTGTGTGTTAATATCAACAATCACAGTGGCGTTTTTATGGAGATCTGCTTTGTGCCCATCCAAGCACTGGCTGTCCTATCTGCTACCTATCAGTCATGCCAGATGTATAACATCTAGAAACCAAAGGAGGGCATGTGGAAAATTCTCACACATAGTAGAGATAAGGGACATCTTTCATAAGAAAGTCTAGATGAGACCTTTGCAGTAGCTTTATCCAAGGGATGCCACAGGTAATGAGTCTGTGTATCTGGAGCAGGAGCACGGATTATATCTATCTTCCATCTTCACACTTGTGTGAAGGAGTTGCCTTCATACAAGGCATGTGTGGGAGGGGTTGCCCCAAACATGAAGCAGAAACCCCGAAGTGGTAAGCCCCTTTCCTAGTCATTTTCGTTTGAGTAATCTCTTCAAACCGTTTTTCCATTTTAAATGATTTTCACTTAAATGCTTAGTATAGAATTTCACCTGAAAACCCAGCAGATCTAAAGTGAAGATAATTGCTCATGGCATCCTGTAATGTATTGTTATAAAATAATATCCACAGAAAAAGAAATCAAATTAATGAAAGATTAATGTTGTTACAGGCAGTTGTATTTTATGATGTATTTACTTCCTTTTATTGAAGGTCTGCAAATATCTGAAAGAAGATACTAATGAATCATTTATTTAGAGTTTCACAGGAATTCCTATCAAGGATTCAGCGATGAGTCTGTGACCTATGTCAGTGGTGAATCTGTATTTTCAGATTTTTGTTTTTAAGATTTTAGCGGTTAATATGATTTTATTTGAAAGACAGGAAGACCTAGAAATGGACTTTGTTTCTTCTATTGTTTTCACCTGTGAAACATTTTGAAGCCTAAGAAATTTGTTGACAAAAGATGATAAGTGATTCTGCCTCACAGTTTGGCTCAGGGTTTTGTTGCTAAAAGATCTGGGCTATCTAGCTTCTGCTCGGTTAATTTTTTTTTTGATTCAATATCTATATGCAGGGGAAAGCATCCCACCCTCCATATCAGTAAAGATCTTGATAACCTTCCAGCTCATTATACTCCTTCTCTGAGTCCCTTAGTCATCTGCATTAGAGCAAAGAGGCTCCATCTGCATTATTTGTGTTGAAGCATCACCAGGCAGCCCCCATCAGGGACACAGATCCCACTGCGCCCTGGAGAATTCCAGAAAGAAAAGAGTTACACCCTTTTCCAAGAAACAGATGAGATGTCAGTAAGACAAGTGGGAGGAGATGTCTGGAGGAGAGACGGGAAGGAACAAACACCAGGGAGGGGATGATCTCAGAGCAGCAGCTGGATGGAGATGGGAGTCAGCTCCCCTAAGTTCAGTCATCCGGTGGCAGACAACGACTCTGAGACAATCATCGCCTTATCACAATGGGGAATGTCCTGAAGACAATTCCTCTCAACTGACCTAGATTTCTGTTTTTGACTGGAACAAACCTTTCACCCTTTCTGACTGGTATTCCTAGGCTGCTTCGTGTGTGGCAGATGATGATGTAGTTGAAAGGACTAAAGATTGAAGACTGAGAGAGAAATCTTTCAAGACATGAGAGATGGACAAGGAGGTAATTCAGTAACCAAACTACATGCCTCAGAGTCATTTTAAAAAAACCTTTGCTATGAAATATGTCTAAAAGTATGCTTTTTCCATATTCAAGCTGCCAGTGACATTTCTCACTTCGTGTACTCAACAGGGAGCAAAACTGCACATTTTCAGATTGCCTGGAACGTGCTCACTGAAGAGATTTGTTTTATTTATAGAAGGGGCAGGGCCTGGAGTTTATATCCAAATCCAGATTTCCTTCACAAGCCTAGAGCATCCAGTCCTGAAATGTTTACCTCAATATACCTGCCAATAGGTCAACATCATTATCAACAAGCAGAAAGGCCCAAATCTAAGGAATAGCATTTGTAAAAAGCTTATGCAACACATTTCCATAAACCTCTGTGCAAAGTACTGTGTGTAGTGTAAACAGACTGAAGTACATCTGCAAAGCCACCGAAGTACATCTTCTCCTGTGACACTCAGCCGGTCTGCAGAAAGCGCACTGCACAGTGACAGCAAACCTCTTCTGCTGTTTAAGAAGTACATCTTCTCCTGTGACACTCAGTGCAGAGTGTCTGCAGAAAGCGCAGTGCACAGTGGCAGCAAACCTCTTCTGCTGTTTAGCCAAGGACACAGCAGAAACCTCTGCTTTGTTAAAAAATCACACTCCAGTTCAAGCATTTTTGTGGGTTAGATTAAAAGATTCAAATGAGAAAGTCACAATGCAGCAAACAAATAAGTCTTTGATTTCAGAGAAGTTGTCCCTGAGTCATCATGTCGCCTTATCAACTTGTGATTCCCAGAAGCTCAGAGATTCCAGTAAAGCTGCTAAGAATTAAGTAAATAGAGAATGTATTGTCGTTACTGTTGCATTTGTTTGTTGAGCTGGAGCTTATTCCTTTGGTTCTTTAGCAGCTACTGTCAGCATTTTGCACTGCTGTTGAAGCCCTTGTCATCTCCTTGTTGCAGCCCTCCCTGTCATAATAGAGCTCTGGAGCAATACTGTATTTAAGAAAACTGGAAGTATCATATAACTCCAGGCAATAGGTCCTATTATATTGAGGAAGATCATGAAAATTGCATTTGGATTTTATTCCTTTTTTATAGTGGATTCTTGCCTAGTGTGATCTGTACATGCCTATGAAGGAAAAAAAAAGGTATTTTTTCACAATAAACAACAGAAACAAAGCATGCAAGGGAATAAAAGTTGAAACTCAGTAAAAGCTTTGAAGACTATGTCCCCTACCTAAAGCAACAGGCAAATTATCATCCTAAATTGCTCCAGCTTTTAGTATTGGACTTTCCTTAGTGACTCAGGCCCTCCACATAGTCCCCATGGACTGGGCCTCTTTGTGTTATACCATTCATCCTGCTAAGGCTGGTCCCCCAGCAAGGGGGTGCTCAATCTTTGATCATTCTCTGCTTTTTCCTTGCAGGACGAGTCAGGGGGAAGCCCATCTGAAGCTATTGCCCCCCTCACCCCCAATGCAAATACGTGTGCTAAAATTCTGCCTGAATTACGTTCTCGCACTTTTACAGCAGGCACCATGTCAGGAAACAGGTGGAGCATATAATGTTGTAGAGTGTTACAGGCAGCTCTCAGATGGTGTATGAATGGTCAGGCCAAGCGTCTGATTATGCTATTATAGTCTCCAAGATGTCAAATGAATTAATCACTCTTCTTATCACAAGTCATTAATTCGATTGCAGAAACCGATGAACTGCATTTATCTAAAATATTTTTGGAAGATGTTTGTAACCTGCTGTAGTAACATCCTTATGTTTATTGAAGTATACAAAATATACTTGAACTCAGATGAAATAGCTGAGTGCAACTTTATTTTTCAGAAAAAAACAAACAAGGGTTTATTTTTGCATAAACTGATAAATTCAATTTTTGAGATAAAATTTATTATATATTAATGTATAATTCCAAAGCATATTTTCTGTTTCTATTTATGTGAAACTAAAAGCATGGTAAATTTGTAGCAGTTTAAATTGTCTGGAAAAATTGTATTTGATATTTCCAGAAGTCAGATTACAGATTAGTTAACTATTCTCTTGCCATTCTATTTATAGAGAGAAATGCAAAATAGATGTACTTTCTTCAGGAAAGAAGCACTGGAGTTTATCATAAATAATGTCTGTTTAATATTCATTATGCATCAGCTAACTATATGGCAGGATCTCTATGCATCTATTTATCTGTCTATCAACCAATCTTCAGATGACAGAATGAATCTAGCAGAATACACCCACATTTATACTGTATACAAACCTAAATTATGTCTAGAATCTAATACACAAGGAATTCAAAATTTCAGCTCTGCAGGATGGTTCCTGCTTGCTAATCCAAACAGATAAAAACCAGACCTGGGGCTGCTACTGCCTTCAGCAACCCAGAGCACATGTAGTGCATCAAGCTGTACCTTATTACCACCCCTCACCCTGGTCTGGCAGGGGACAGCGTTATCTCTTTCAGCAGTCCAGTCCCATGTTCCAGATCCCTGTGTCCTTTGCTTCAGGGCCATTTTTCAGGTATTTATGTGCGTAACTCCCTTTCACCTCAGAGGGTTTCTTCAGGTAGGCACCAAATCACCTAGAAAATCTCCCTCACCAGCATTTTTGATTGAGGAAAATAAGTTTGGATTTGGCTCATGAGTGGTAAATTCATCTTTCTTTGACTCTTCTCCCACTAGCTTGGTTTTGCTTACTATTTTTGCTATTTATTTGTCTCTCAGCAGTAGATCACAGAGACACCCCTGACTTTAACAGGGGCTAACAAATTCCAGGTAAGACAGATCCTCTCTGAGGATCACTGCTATTTCTACATTTTCCCCTAGGAGCAGAGTAAGAATTAATTTAATCTGGGTTCACATAAGAGTTATGGTGCATGTCCCAGGGCACCGGGTGGCTCATGGTCAGGCATGGAGGCTGCATGGCTGGGCCAGCTGCAGGCTCCTCGCTTTCTGAGTGCTGGGATTCTCCGTGCTTCATAAAACTGAGGCCTGGAGGACCCCTCAGGCAAACAAAAGCCACGCGTGTCTGGGGACCTGTGAGGACCTTGCAGAAAGGACACAAGTTAGCAAAGTCCTTTCACTCTGGTCTGAACATGCCTGAAGTCATGAACAGGATAAAGCAACACAGAAAGATGCTCCTGTTGGGGCTGGCAGAGAGACAAAAACCTTCTGGAGATGGGAAGGAAAAAGGGGCTCTCTTCAGGGTTAGGGTACCGCTTACTGCCCTGACTTCAGCTCTGAGGATGGAGACCAGGAAAGAGGCAGGGGAAGAGGCCATGCCATGCCTGCAGCACAGCCCACCTCCTGTGCAGTCTCCTTTCCTTGCACATCACTTGCCTTACCTAGAATTCACTTTTCTGCTGGTGTAGCTCATGTTATGCTGGTGTAGCTCATGTTAGCCCAGCACCTCCGGCACCCTCCAAAGCTGCTCAGAGACTCTGGCCTTGGCCACCTAATGCTTTTTTCCCCAGTTCAAAAAGCAATCTGTGTAAGTCTCCCTCCCTCTTTCCAGTAAGGGAACGGCTGCATTTTTGGGTTTAACACCTGTGTAGAAAATAGCAATTGAATGGCATTTACTGAACCCCACACCTCTGGTCTCTCTTGTGAGAAAAATATGAGTTACTAAGGGCACCTACCAGTGCTTGCTAGCACTTCAGCCACAGCAGGACAAACCTGGCTTTGCTATCTACCCTGAAAAACCTGGCTCTGGAGGAGTTTATGAGAGTTATGAGGCAGAAAACTGGCATGCTTATTAATCACTAATAATTGTAAAATTTTCCTTCCCCAGACAATATTTTCCTACTCCCTATAAAATTCCACTCTCTGAGGCATTTCTATTCTGGAAGTGTCTTTGCTCGGTGGGAATTGCTTTGTTTACTTTGTTATCTCTCTTACATTCCTTCCTGGCAGATAGTATTCCAGTTGATTTCTCAAGGGGCCATGCCACATGCATCAGCCACTTGAAAAACCCTGAAATGGCAATACCAATAAGGAAAATGCCCCAAGAAATGACCCTTGCAAAAGGAAGAATCTATTCCAAATATCCAGGGACAACAAGGAAGTGCATCAAGCTGGATGCAAATAGCTGTTACCAGTGGGGAGGCAACTTCCACAACCTCTGCAACCTGAGGACAGCCTGTTGGGACAGCCCCACCACATACCCCTGTGAGAAGCTGCTGGATCTCATCCAGGTTCATATTTGCCCTTCATTTACTCATATCTGGCTGTGGTCATTCTGCAGCGCAGCATATGAGGCAGACCTCCACCCTGCAGTACTTTTACTACCTGCTCCTCAGCAGCTACCTCCTCCTCCTTGAACAGTGAGTGCCAGCATTCCCATGGCCAACAGTGTCCCACATTTGTGGCCCTAGTGAAAAGGAGGAAGGTTGCTGAGTGGTGCTACACACTCCATGCTGCATGTATATTGCTATAACTTCTCGCAACCAAATTGCTCCATGAGCTATTGCTAGTACTTCCAACAGAATCAAAAAGAATGAAAATGGGAAATTGCATCCTTTTAGTGACCCAAAGCAAGAGATTTTGAACACTTCTGTTACTTCAGGTTTGTGAAACTCTGTTTAGGTGCACAGATAGAAAACATTACTGCAGTGCAAGGTATTATTTTTCTTTCTGGTTCTTGTCAGAAATAATTTACCTAGCAGTGAAGAGCCCACACAGATTAGCTTGTTGTTTTCATTTGAATATAATTTTTGGCCTCCTCCTCTCTGGGAAATCAAACTTAATTTTATAGTTCCCAAATAATCAATGTGTACACAAATTCAGATAAGTGTTCTTGCAGAACTTCTCCTTCTAGTTACCTCTAAGTGACAGAAATAAGGCTCTCTGACCCTGTAGGAAAGGCTAGATCTGCTACTGTCTTGTGATGAAATCTTTTGTGTGAAAATATATATGAAAGCTGGCTGAAGCAATATTTTTCAGGATTATTTATTACTATTCTCTAAAAAGAAAAAAGAAAGGCATCTCTGGAGATTCAGTAGACATGGAATGATTCTAGCAAAAGCTGTTCAGAAGTAGGTCTACTTTTGGTAGGGAACAATTTGCAAGCTGATTTTTACAGCTTCATCACTCCACCCTGCATCTAAAATATGCATAAGATCCACAAGTCTTCTTTTTCACTGGGGAAAGGGAGTGAGAGCATCATGCGAGATATGCTATATAGGGAGAAGATTCCCTAGGGCAGGTGAAAAGAGATGGATTCTCCTTCACTAGTCCTGGGAGATCAGCTCTTACTTGCCCGTTCTGGGAAGGAGAAAGGACTAGAAAATAAATTCTAGCAGCAGGGTTTTGTTTTTGTTGTTCTTGATTGTTTTTCTTTTTCTTTTTTTTTCCTTAGAAATAGCTGTTCACAGTCTTCTCACCATAACTGCAATGGGACTAATATTTAGGAGAATAGCTATGACTTTTCTGAATCCAGTAATGTATAAAGGTTCCTTAGACAAGCTGGCAGATTAATAACTAGGATTATTTTCCTTATAGCATTGTTTGAAAAGCTCTGGTGTCTAGTTAAGTGTCTTTAGGAAGTTGCAGTTCATACTGACTTTCTATTTGATTCTATTTGATTCTATTTTATTTTATTCCTTTATGATGCTGACTAAGCTAAGCTGTTTTCCAGAAGTTTTCTACGTTGACTGTGGAGAGCAATTTTGAACATTATCTTACATCATACAGAATAGCAGGAACGGTCTAACCTGGCCATCAGAATTGGAACAGAATGGCAGCCAAGAATATATGCTTAGGTGAGATTGTCCTGCACTGCCAACAATGTGATAAAGTTACATGTGAAGGGCAAAAAGCTTTTAATTTATCAAGAAAAAAGTGTGCTTTTTATATGCTAATGAGTGTATAAACGCTGACCACAGAGTTTGCCAGTGAGCTCCCATTTCTGCATGTACTGTGCATGTACATGCTGTGACTAGCGTGCACATAGACGAGTTCCAGGGTGCATTACCCAGGAAAGTTCAGCTGTTAAAAAATTTAGAAGAGCCGGGGATATTGAAAGACATGGTGAAGAATTGCATCCAGGATTCACTGTCAACAATTACAGCTTCATGATCCTGTTCATTTAGAAAACAATCTCTCACTGGCTGTTTTGAAAATACTGCCTGAAAGCTAACTGTTTTGTATTTCCAAAATATTAGGGTTACTTCATTAAAAAATCCATCTTTATATATGTTTTCCTATTTTCTCTTCAGAAGAGAACTGCATTACCACTCCTTCAGCTCAGGAATGCATAGGCATCAAGTCAGTGATAATAAGAAAAAACATGTGTAACATGCTAGTAACTAAAACTTTGTGTCTAGTTTCATAACTATCTGAATACTGAAATAAGAAGCTTTGTTGCTGTAGACTGTGATTATGTGGGAATTGTGTTAAACCCAATATTTAAGTAGATATTTAGACAAAGTTCTAGTGCTTTTTTTTCATATCCAACTTCTTTATGCTGCTGCCTGTTATCTGTAAAGTGCATAATGCTGAACTGTTGTAAATGTCTTCTTTCTATTAATGTCAGGAGGTCTATATACATGAAGTGTTCCCACCATCAGCCTCATCATCATCAGAAGATACTTTTTGCATCTGATTAAATGTGTGATTGAAGTTACCAAATTTTAAGAGTGTAAAGCTTCCATCTAGTCAGTAGAGAGAGGTAAATACTCCCAAAGAACGAATTAGAGCAACTAAGCAAACAGTATGAATGATTCCCCAGTGCCACTAACTCAAGTACTGAAGCAAAATTGCTTTCTTAGAAACACGTTTCTGTACTAATTTATAAATGAAATATGAATTTTTCTGCTTTGTACTCACTCATGGTGTTAACTATTTGCACTTAGGCATATGCTTTCCTCTAGACCTAAAAAGTAAAGTTGGCATCAGAGAAAGCAATGCAGTAGTCAAGAGACACAGGGGAAAGAAATCTTGGCCTGAAAATACTTAAATGCAGACTGTGGGCACCGTGACCTTATTCTCTGCCCAATGAGATCCAAACTCATTTCATTAGTTGGACCTGATAATTAGTAGCTGCAAGTACCTCAGAGAGCATAATTTTATAGTACCGCTTTAAATAGAAAGAATTGAATAATTTCATTTGTGAGTGCATGGGACCTCTCACTTGGTTCATTAATTAGGGAAAGGAACTTCTCTACAATATTCTGAGTGAAAGCAGAAATGTAACCTCCTATGAACAGTGCTTGTCATTTCTAGGAGGTGCAGAGGTAATGACTTATTGAGAAAGGGACACAATATCTGAGGTACCATGGACAGATTGAGTAGAGGATAGTCTAAAATATCTGGGGAGGTATTTTAAAGTATCCTTATATTTAATAGCCTGAAAAATGGAAAAAGAAAATGGAAAAAGGAAAAAGAAAAAAAAAAAACAAGAGGAAGAAGAAAATGGTGAAGAAAGACAAATCCTCCCCACAAATGGACATCTTCCCTGAGGCTGTGGTGCCATTCAGTTGCAGAAGCGCAGTCTAATGTAGGGGATCTACATTTGTGAGTGGGGTTTGTGCATCTTCACCATTTTCTTCTTCCTTCTTGCTTTTTTCCTTTTCTCTTTTTCCTTTCCTCTCTGCTTCTTTCATCCTTTCTTTTTTCCTTGCCATCCTTTCCAGGTTTTCTTTTCCTTACTTGTCCATTCTCTCTCCTTTCCTCTTGCTTGCTTTTCTTTTTTGTTTGTCTTTTCTTTCCCTGCTTTTCATTCATCTTTTTGCTTTTTCTTACTTTTTAATTTCCTCTTTCCTTTTCTCTTTTTCAATAACCTTTGTGCTTGCCCTTCTTTCTTTCCTCTTTTTTTTCGATTCATTTTGATTCCCATCATGATTTTCACTTTTTTTGCTATCCAATTTCATACATACTTTTCTCTTGCTTGCTTGCTTGCTTGATTGATTGATTGTTTGCTTTCCTCTTCCGTTGGTTTCCCTTGTCTTTCTTGCCTTTTATGTCTCCATAAAAGACACCTTTTGGAAGAAGGGGCAGGCAACATGGGAGGAGCACAAGAACATCCCTAGAGTATGTAAGGAGGAAATTAGAAAGGCAAAAGCTTGGATGGAACTCAGTAATGCCAATACTGTAAAAGACAACAAAAAAACGTTTCTATAAATACATTAAGAAGAAGAGGAGGGCCAAGGTGAATCTCCATCTTTTATTAGATGTGGCAGGAAACGTTGCCACCAAGGATGAGGATAAGGCTGAGGTACTTAATGCCTTCTATGCCTCAATCTTTAACACCCAGATCAGTTATCATCAGGGTACTTGGCCACTATAGGATCTAGAGGACACCTATGGAGAGCAGAAGAAAACACCCATAATTCAGGAGGAGACACTCAGTGACCTGCTGCTCCACTTGCACACTCACAAGTCTATGGGGCCAGATGAGATCCACATGAGGATTGTGAGAGAGCTGCTGGAAGTGCTCGCCAAGCCACTCTCTATCATCTCTCAGCAGTCCTGATCCCTAGGGGAGGTTCCAGGCAAAAGGAGACTTGCCAATGTGACACTCATCTATAGGAAGGGTCATAGAGAGGATTCAGAGAACTACAGGCCTGTCAGCTTGACCTTGGTATTGGGGAAAGTTATAGAGCAGATCATCTTGAGGACAATCACACAGCATCTATGTGACAACCAGGGAATAAGGCCTAGCCAACATGGGTTCATGAAAGGCAGGTCCTGCCTCACCAACCTGATCTCCTTCTATGACCAGGTAACCCACCTAGAGGATGAGGGAAAGGCTGTGGATGTGGTCTACTTAGACTTCAGTAAGGCCTTTGACACTGTCTCCCACTGCCTTCTCTTGGAGAAGCTGGAACCTCATGGCTTCAACAGATGTACTCTTCGCTGAGCAAAAAAAGGTCTGGATGGCCAGACACGAAGAGTGGTCATGAATGGAGTTAAATCCAGCTGGTGACTGGTCATGATCCCCAGGGGTCAGTGTTGGGACCCATTCTCTTTAATATCTTTATCAATGATCTGGATGATTGAGTGCACCCTCAGCAAATTTGCAGGTGACACGAAGCTGGAAGGAAGAGTAAACCTCCTTGAGGGTAGGAAGGCTCTGCAGACGGATCTGCATAGGCTGGATCGATGAGCTGAGACCAACCATATGAGATTCAACAACGCCAAGTGCTAGGTCCCGCACTTTGGTCACAACAACCACATTCAGCGCTATAGACTTGGGGCAGAGTGGCTGGAGGGCTCCGTGGCAGAAACAGATCGGGGGGTGTTGGTCAACAGCCAATGAAACATGAGCTAGCAGTGTGCCCAGGTGGCCAAGAAAGCCAATGGCATCTTGACTTGTATCGGGAACAGTGTAGCCAGCAGCACCAGGGAAGTGATTGCCTCCCTGTACTTTGTGCTGGTGTGACTGCACCTCTGATATTGTGTTCAGTTTTGGGCTCCTCATTAAAAGACAGGGAGGCGCTGAACATGTCCAAAGAAGGGCAACAAAGTTGGCGAAGGATCTGGAGTTCAGAAGCTGTGAGGAGCAGCTGAGGGAGCTGGTGTTATTTAGTGTGGAGAAGAGGAGGCTCGGAGGAGACCTTACCACTCTCTACATCTATCTGAAAGGAGATTGAAGTGAAGCAGGGGTTAATATCTTCTCCAGAATAACTACTGAAAATAGGACAAAAGGATACGGCTTCAAGTTGCATCAGAGGTGGTTTAAGTGCTCCTTAGATCTTAGGAAAGATAGGAAAGATTTCTACACAGTAAGAGTAATCAACCACTGCAAGAGGTTGCCCAAAGAAGTGGTGGAGTCACTATCCCTGGCAGTGCTCAAGAAATGTGTAGATGAGGCACTCAGGGACATGGTTTAACAGGCATGGTGTTGAAGGGCTTATGGTTGGACTTGATGATCTTGAAGATCTTTTCAAACCATAATGATTCTATGATTCTGTGATTGCTTATGGACCTCAAGCCAATAAACCTTTTAAAATAAATCTAATAGAAACATGAGAGGAAGATCATTGAATCTTAGCTCAATTGAGTCATAAAAGATACAGATAGTATGAAAATTACTGACAGGTTAAAAAAAATAATAGTTATAGTTGCAATTCTATTCTCTGGGACATATCCTTAGTGTTCTATCTTGGTGCTTTTACAAATGCAATCTCTGGGAATTTACATGATGTTATTTAAAATGACACTTTATTTTATATTTTTTAATTCAGTTGCCTATTATCACATGAAGACTACCAAGTCAAGAACTATTATTTGCACAAAATACATGACAAGAGAAACTAGTGTACTCTGTGTTCTCACTCAGATATTTTTATCCCCAATACCTCTTTCTTCAAGATGCTATTGTAACTAGAAGATAAACACACTGGATGGGAAATGGGTAAATGGAAACAGGAGTAAGGCACTTGATCTGAAATTTTACAGAAAAAAAGCCATTATTGTTTAGAGGTTTCTGGACAGTCAGAGGCCCAAGAAGTCACCAGGAAAACAATGCTTTGAAAAGCAGCTACAGCGTAGTCACTCTCTAGCCTGAAGTCACAAGGATGAAGAAATGGCTTATGTAGAAGAAAAAGTCCTTCTCTGAGAAAATGGGAGGACTGACAGGACCTCTGCTATGGCCGAGGAACAAAGGAACACAAAAGAAAATACTTGCAGAACTCATTAGAAGATGAGATCATTAATATCAACTGTAGTCAAGAGTCATCATGGTAACTGAGGGAAATATACTGGAAGAAAAAAGCTGAATAAACACAAGAAAGACTACATGAACTTTACTTGACTCCAATAAATATTTCTGGCAGCAAAGATCTGTGGCAATTTGTATGGAACCAAATGGAAAATTAAGCAAAGGCTATTTGTTCTTTGCATGATTCAAAACTTGATAATAATCTCTTTTGGTGTTTTATTATTGCCATAGATTACATTTCTTGTAGTACTAATTGAGTGGAACCCTGTTGACCGTGGAGAGAATCAAAACGGCCTGTCTGAAGCTCTGATTAATAAAAATCTCCTTTTGTGTGGAAGTTTTTCCCAACTTTCAAAATAGAACTTAAAACCTGAATTTCTCACCTTGAGGTCTTTCATGTAAACCGTTGTTACTGTTTACAAATACTCCATGAAGAGACTGGAATTGCCTCTTGAATAATTAATTTATTCGATAGTGATTTAAACCTGGTCCATTACAGAATCACAGAATCATAGAATG
>NW_010583017.1:614016-633412 GCF_000705375.1 Tinamus guttatus | reverse complement strand
TTAAGTTGGTATAAAATTGTAGTTAGTTGCAGTTTATTCAGCTGCAGTCTTAATTTTGTTCTCTTTTGACTAGCTGTATGAGTAAAAATATGTATGTAAGAATACAGGGATAGCTGAAGTTTATGACTGGGTCAAATAAGCAAATTTAAGGGAGCAGTTTCCTGACTGCTGATAGTTAATATCTGTGCTATTTTTGTAAACAAACACACCTCCCCCTTTCTGCCTCCAGCCCTGGAGCATTTCTCTTGCACTCCTGAAAACCAGCTAGCTTGCAGGCTGAGTAGCCTTGTTCCTACCAGTTGCGGTCTTCATGTTGTAATTTGCATTGTGTGGGCCTTCTCTTCTTGGTGCAGATTAACTTGCAGCAAGTTGCTTAATTAGGGAGAGATTCATCCTCCCTAATGTGTCTGAAAGGCAGCTGTTGAAGCTGGTTTCCTGAGGCTCCCTTTATTATTAATAGAGAGAAATCTGTAAAGGTTTCATTTTTAAGTTAAAATGCTTGGTTTAGGTAAATTGTTTTCTAAAAAAAGAAAAAAGCACTTTCTCTTTGACTATGTGGGAAGATGAGCTTAGGCTTGGACTGTTAGAGACTTAGCTGCTAGATAATTTAAAGTTAGATTCTATTCTTAGTGTGTCTGAAGTCCGGAATCTCTCTATCTACACTTTTCTATCTCCTTTAAGCCCCAGTTTTTGATGTGAAGCTCTAAAGACCACTGGATTTTGTTTTTACCCCCGGAGTACAAAACACTGTGTAATAAGAGCATCAACTTGAAGCTGATGAGTCAGTTCAGTCGACTCCCCCTGAACCAGCAATGTGGCCTCGTGGCTAAGATGCCAGCAGTGGTGTCCTGGGCTCCATGAGGTGGAGCACGGCATGCGCTTGCAGCAGGTTGAGGGAAGCGATCCTGCCCTCTGCCCGGCCCTGGGGCCCAGGCCTGGGCTCCACTGTGTGAGAAAGACGGAGCTACTGCAGAGTCCTGCGCAGGGCTACGGAGGTGGTGGACTGGAGCCCCTCTCCTGTGAGGAAAGGCTGAGAGTTGTGTGACTCTAGCCTGGAGAAGACTGAGCAGGAACTTTATCAATGTGTATAAGTATCCAAAGGGAGGGTGCCAAGGGGATGGGGCCAGACTCTTCTCAGTGATGACCAGCGATGGGGGAAAAAAGGCAACAGGCACAAATTGAAGCACAGGATGGTCCTTCTGAACATAAGGACAAACTTCTTTACCGGGAGGTGACTGTGCACTGGGAGAGGTTGCCCAGTGATGTGGGCCTCCTTCCTTGGAGATACTCACAAGCTGTTTGAATGTGATCCTGGGCAGTGTGCTCCAGGTGACCTGTTTGAGCAGGGGGCTTGGACTAGGTGACTGATAAAGTTGCCTTCCAATCTCAACCATTCTGGGTGATTCTCTGAAATTTTATGAAAGGGAGAGTAATTCAAGGGGAAGGTGATCTATGTATAACTCCTTGGCCTCAGAGCCGTGAGAGGAAGGACAAATGAAATTTAGCTTTCCAGATGAAAAGCCGGTCAATATTTTTAGTTGAAAGGTATTTATTGTGAAGAAATAGGTGCACTCAGAATTGGTTCTCTCTTGTGCTTTCCTTTGAAAGGGATGAATTTTTTTTTATAAAATTCTAAAAATTCAATTGTTTCCTGTTAGTTTTGCATCTTGAATGTACATACGTCAAGCTGTGTGGTGTTTTCTTGCTGCCTTTCAGAACAAAATTTTATATCCTAAAATTTCCTTCAGTGAAAACTACATGAATACAAAGGTTTGGTTGTACCTTGTGAGATGAAAAGATGACCAAATCCAAAATGCTGCATAATGTTGTACAGTATAAAATTATTAGCTGTTAGTGTAACCCTCTGGATAAAAGCAAAGTTATGAAAGATATTATTACCACTGCAACACTAAAAAGCTAAATTTGGCTTATGTCCTTGCTGCTAGTCTAGTTACACTTACCCAGACAGTGAAAATGCTCTTAAACATTTTTGTTTTTTTGTGGGGTGGAGGGGTGGGAAGGGTGAGATTTATTGAACCAGAAGTAAAACTTTATTTTATATTCCTGGGGAAATGCATTGTTTGAGTATACTTAAAACAGAGTGAAAGGTGACCTTTTTCCAGTCTCATCCTTAAATGGCAATTTCTAAAGGGTGTATGTAAAATATGTATATTGGGCCCTCATTTCTAACTGAAGTAAGAACCAGTATCATGTGTCTAGACTGTTTAGCAGATAGAAAAATGGGATAAAGACCCAAACAAGATTTGATTTTGAAGTTACTGAAGAAAATGATCTCTCACTTTCTCTTGAATTGTAACAATAATCATACTGGATTAAAATTAAAGTCTATATAGCTGTATCTTTTTTTAAATTCTTTTTCCCCACTCTTAGAAATGCTCTGAATGAGGCTCTTTTAATATTAAGAGGGTACAAGAACCTCACATATGGTAGATAGGGAGACAAGAATTAGCTAGAAAAAAGTCTAATGTTTAATAAAAGTTCAGAACTTAAAAAATGAAATTCATATATATATAAATGCCTGCAGGTTCATATATTTGCTTTTTTGTTAATTTGTATTCAGGCCTGGTTTTCCATTTAAGAACTTCAAAATTCTGTAAGTGAGAGAAGGGAAGAGAAAAGCTTTCCTTTTATTAGCTTTCCTTGAACGTCTGGAAACTCTTGTTCCAGAAAAAGTAAACAGAAGTGCCCATCTTTTGTGTGCTACTACCTTTATTTTTTTATTTATATATATTTCATGATGTATTGTCTTATTCCTCATTTTTGGGTAAATCTTTTAACTTTTACCAGTCCAGTTCCACGTGGGACTCTTATCCATGTTCATTCTCAGTTATCATGTCTAATCCTTAATGGTGCAGGATTTCAGTAATGTAAGATTCTCAGCCCTGGAAGATGGAGAAAAAAGGTGCTGTGTGTTGTATTCCAAATGAGACTGTACTCTTTAATAGCATGATATGATGTGTTATGTTGGCAATATCTTTTCTATTGCTTTACAGGCATATTCTAAAGCTTTATTTGCTGCTTTTTATTATGCTGCCTTTTGTAAGTCTCTGGCAATATCTGCATTCTGTGGAGTCTAAATATGACTTTGAAGCTTTCCAATATGCATTGTTCCTTATTTTTCAACTTTATTTTGCCTGATTTTTCCCTGTAGCCTGCTTGGTTTCTTCCCATTCATCTACCTTGGCTAGCTTTCTTTGAGGTTCCTCAGAACCCTTCCTGATTTTGAGTTAGCCTAAATAACAGCTGTCTAAAGAGGAAGTCAGCAAAATGTGTTTATTAATAGTCTCTTAGGCTTAGTTGGTCTGAATTATGAATAAATAACTTATTAAAATCTCAGTCATAAAATCTCAATCACCTCAAAATCATATTTTGAAATAGGAGAAAGCTTGAGAAAAATGTGACTTGCACCAGTGTGCTTTAGTAAGGGAATATGAAGATTTTTCAATAAACACAGATCTATAATATTCAGTGAGTAATAATCTGATATAGATATAAATTATAAACTATAATAAACTATATAAACTACATGGAAGGAAGGAGATATACTGATTACTTGCATCCATGCTAATGCAGCACTGGTAATATAACTACTTTCTTTTTAATACATATTGTAGCAGGAGTCATATTAGGGTCTTTTCATATTTTTTTTTGCTACAGATTTTGTGTTCTTTCATGAACACAGTTACTGCAGCAGGATAAGAGTACTTTAACCTCCAGCAAATATGTGCAGAAAGGAAAATGCTATGAGGAAACATTCTGTCATGATCTTATATTATCCATTTTACCCCTAGAAATTTAATTTGTTATAACAACATCTCTGCTTTATATCCTGCCTCTAATTTCCATGGGAACTGGGAAGGAATGACTTTTTCCTAAGTTAGGATAACAGCCCCTTTGCAGAGATGGGACCAATTAAAAAATGATCACTGCCAGTTCCCACGCGCACAGGAAGGCACTGTTGGGATGTGGAGCCCGCCTCTTGTGTTACCAACCATAGGTCTGTAATCCCGTGGAACGAGATTGGTCTCCCTTGGGGGGAGGGGAAGGTCTAGAAGTTGTGCAGCAACAAACTTGCCGATGCCTTTTTGGTGCCACGAGCAGAACTGGTGATCGCTTTACCTGTCCTCTGCTTCACTGCCTAGTAGAGCCCTGCCTAGGGAACTCTAAGCATGCAAAGCTACTCTAGTTTTGACTAAGCAAAGTAAGTATAAGAGTAAGTAGAGTAATAGAGTAAAATAGTGTAAAAATGGCATTAGATAGGTCCCTAAAATCACTCCCTCATGGTAAAGCTTTGTGTTAAAACAGGATGCCATATAGCGTGTTTTTTTTAAGCAATCATTTTAACTGTTTATATTCTGTCAGTGCTGTAATTGTGGATAAAACACTGATTGGAGTAGGACATCTGAAATAAACTGTGATCCTTGAGTTTCCCATTTCTGCTGAAAGACATTACTACATCAAATACTATTTCAATTTACTTTAGAATATCAGAATAATTCCAGTGGATTATATACGTGAGAGTGAAGGCCCACTTGTTGTCATAGTTTGTTCTATCATTCGAAGGTACTACAGTGGATTCAGTTATTTGAATTGCTTAATGACATCATATAAATGCTGTTCATTATATATGCCGTGTACAAAATATAAATATGTTGTTCTCTTTCTGAAAGAGAAGTCACAGTACTGGTGCTTTCACTAGAGATTCTAGCTAGAGAACTGCCAGTGAGATGGAAATAGGAAACCTGAACTACAGTGCATAGTTTGGACGCGTTACTCCAAGCCTTGGCACACGCCACTTACAACCTACTCTGAAGGTCAATGTAATGTTGCTGTAAAATATTTTCTTCAAGTCCAAAAGTAAAATTTATACAACAAGCTTTGGGTTCCTGTCCAATTCATTTGCTAAAATACTGGCTGTGGTTTCTTGCTTATTAGTGTTGAGGGGTTTCATATGTGTGTGATAAAACTAGAGATACGTAGTATAAAGAAAAGCCTTTGTTTGGCATATAAAAGCAAACATGAAATTTCTATTTATTCTTACACCTTCCTTTTCGACTTCTAAAATATTTATATAGTTTAAGTTCTCCAAACCTTTCAAATGGGAAACCCAACACTGTATTCTGGACATGAAAGAAATTAAAACTCTCAATTTACAAATTTTGACACTGTTGGGTGCAGGCAGTGATGTAGAAAATTAAATCACTAGGAACTTTTCTAGAAGCTTAAGTAAAATGTGCAAGCTTAAGATATGTTTTTTAATCCCATCAGAGTAACCCTAATTTTTATAAATTGACATATGGTCTTTTGATGATAATGCAGCAGTTTAATGAACCTATTTAGTTTCATGCACTGAAATCTCTGACCCTTAAAAAAAAAATCTTGTGAGGAATAATGATTGGGTGACTTGGTGGGAAGGCTGGCGTAGAACTGCACAAAACTGGTACAAGCAGTTGGCTTCTGTACCTACAGTCATAAATGTGGTCTGTATGACTAAACTGTTGTTTTGTTGCTTCTTCTAGCATTAAGCAAAGAAAATGGCATATTGTGTGTTGTTTATGCTACCTCAAGAGCTGTAAAATTGTCTGTATAAATGTTTTCCAAAAAAGTGACAAAATGCATCAGTAAGCTTTCAAAATAATGTTAATCCTACACTTACTGCTGCTCAGTGCATTTCTTTTTCAGGCTATGGCTTCTAAACTGCCCTTCAGCAAAAATAGGATTAGAGAGAAATAAATACATTAGGGTTGATTCTTTTAGAAAGTTTCATAACAATTTTTGCTTCTGTTTTGGGTCATTTCTCACTATTGGCTGTCTAGTGGGGAATATTTTATGAATATTCTGTTTTCTCCATTTTTATCTTAACGGACTTGGAAGTCTTTACATTTGCTTGGAGAATGGTTGGTTTTATTTTTTTTATTGCTGTCATTTTAAGGAAGAAGGAAGATGCATGTTAATATACTGTGTTCAAGTCTTCCAGCTGAATCTGTGGTAGCAATATATTGTTTTTTTATTGCTGTCATTTTAAGGAAGATGCATGTTAATATTACTGTGTTCAAGTCTTCCAGCTGAAGCTGTGGTAGCAATATATTGCGAGATCACCTTTCCAGTAGGTGATTGTTTGTTACTTGTTTTTCCTTTTATGTGTGATAATTGCACCAGGCATTATCTTGGGCCCTTTTGTATGCATATGTATTTACTGTAATGGATATTGTTTGGTAGAAATTCAGTTTTCACATGAAGCTTTGTGACAAAACAGCAGCAGGTTGTATTCTATTTTTAGCTGAACATGTATTACTCTAGCAAATTGTCTTTAAATATTTTGCAGTCTTCCTGTACCTTACATGGACAAAAGATAAAATATAACAAATCTTAAAAGAAAACAAATATATACTTCTGGGTAGTCCACTGAATTACTGATCTGTTACAATTGCATCAGCCACAGAGATGCACAAACTAGTCACCTTGTCAGCACCGCTGTTACCTGCCATCTCTGAAGCTAAATGTTAATGTGCATTGAGCTGTTGCCATTTCAGGTTTTAGGTCTTTGACATCCACAGAAGAAAGCTAGCTTGATTTTTGAGTCATCGGGACCAAATTGTAGTATCTGAATGACAGAATTTGGTGCACAGATCCTCAAGAGAATCCAAAGTTATGATTCTTCTTTATTTCCCAATAGAAGGATCATAATGGCACTAAAGCATCTGTTTTAATCTCAGCCTCCCAATGCCATTGCTACCAGAACTATTTTTTCCTCTGTGCCTCACAAACAGGTGGTCAGGAAGGGATGATCAATGTTTACACAAACATAGTGAGGGAAGGAGAATGAGACTGGTGTCAATGTAGAAGGAAAAAGGAGGAGGAGGTGCTTCTAACAATTGTCACCTTTCAAGGAGAGATCTTAAAAGGTAAAACAGTGCTAGGTGGCATATTTTGCTAAAATGCCACCTAGTGAGCTGCAGCCACATGTTTATTTGCCCAGTTTTATAATTTCAACTTCTAAACTGACTTGCATCACTTCAGATTGCTGTTACACCTTGCTGTTAGTGTTATTCATCTTTGTAGTTACTTTTGTTTTTAGCTGCCTGCTCTGTTTAATAAATAAAAAAAACCCTAAAATTATCTTAAATGTAAAGCATTTTTCTTGCTGATTCATTTAGCTAGCCTGTTGATAGGCTTATCTTCAAATAAGGACTGTAAGTGTTGGAGATACTGTGGTTGTGTTCCTGCCCTAAGTTACTTCTGGCTTGTGCTGAAATTGCAAACAAGTAGGTATGTAGCTATACATAGCTTCTCTTCCTCCCCTGCTTTTCACCTCTGTCTTTTTCCTGTTTTCATCTGGGTTGCTATAGGACTCCTGAAGCAAATGTCACAGTCTGAAGGCTTTTTGGTGTGTAAGAAAAGTGTGTCATGTACTGGATGAGATATAGCCTTCCTGAATTGCATTGGTGCCAGTCATTCAGTGATGACAGGTCTTTCCATGGAAGGGGTACTGTGTTTTGGTTTCATTAGGATTTTTGCTTTGCTCTGCTTGTCTGTTTGCTGAAACATTGGGTAGCACAGAGCTTTGCAGCCAGCACTGCCAAATGTGAAAGTGTGAGTCTTCTATGGGGAAAGAACTGGCAAAGGAGAGGGCTTCAACTTGTAGAGCAATCAGTAAAGGTCTAGACAGAACAGCTGTGGAGTCTGGAGAGTTATTCTACTGGCCAGATCCTTATGTTTTCATTAGGGAGGGCTGCTTAACTTTCTAAATTACCCCACTGATTGCAGAGAACTTGGACAGATAGCTCACGTGTAGCCAGCTCCATTGGGGTGCTTTATTATGCAAGTTGTCCTGCGTTGAGTCTGAGTGGTGCTTGATTCTTTCTCAAAGGTATATGGTAAATATATTTTTGTAGTCCAGTGCTTAAAGGAATGCTTGGATTAATTCCTACAGCTCTCAATAACTGGACTCTGTAGATGCAGCATTGTTTTCAGCCAGTTGTGGTAGAAGCCGTTGCAGGGAGTTTGTCCAAGAATGACTGTAGTTATTTTATTGATGTGTGAAGTCTAAGCTACACAGAAGAAAAAAATCATCTATGCAGGCACCTCAAGAAGGACAAAATAGTTTGTTTATCCAACAGCCCCCCTCTGGTAGAATTTTCTTGCATGCCATTGGAGGCAACATACAGGGTTCTTCCCTGTGACTTGCAGTTCTCTGAAGCAACATGTGGCTCCTGTGCAAGCTGCCATGGCAAGGCATGCTGCTCTGCCAAGGTATCTGGGAGGTGCCAGCTGGCACCTGCCACTCAGCTACCTTTTTAATTTTAACGTGTTGGCTGTGCTTCTGTGCTATTTGAGACTCCTGGTCACATGTTAATGATATCTCATGAAGATGACTAAATACTCATAAATGAAATTTAGAGGCTCTTTAGAAGGAAACTATATTTTAAATTAGCTGACTAGTTATAATGTAGACTTGTATAATTTGCAGATACTCTTGGATTATGTTAGTGTTGTAACAGATGGCAGTTGAAATACAGAATCTTCAACCAGGCATCATGTATTGATTGATGTGAAAAGTTCTGATGTTTCACATCAGTAGTCACATTTTACCTGTGCTGGATATATCTTGTGTATTACTGGATTTATTTTATCCTTTGTTTAGTTTGTGTAAGTGTTCTTCTACTTTGTTTTGGAGTGCAGTTTCTATGAAAATGGGTCAATCAGTGGAACAACCTCTGGTTTTGGCTTAACTCACTGTAGGCAAACCCATGGGCAGGGTTCTGTGTGCAGCCACAAGGCCACTTGTAGCTTTTCTTAAAGCCTGGTGTTTGTAACTGGGCAAATACTGAGCAGCATCTAGAAAGATCAATTGCTGCTGGATTAAGCCCTATTAGAAAATGGTCTGAGGAGAATTTAACTTTTTCTTTCTGAATTTGTTCACTTTCCCCCTTTAGGATTGTTTAATAGTCAACCCATCTATATTTTCTCTCTCTTGTGGCTGTGTCATTCGTGCTGATCTTTAGCAGCCAAACCTAAGGCCTCTGACTTCCTGTGTGTATCGGCTCTTTTGATGCTTTGCTGATGCTTATTGTGAAGCACCAGTTTCCACAGTTCCTGTAGCTGAGTTTACAACTGTTTGCTTTTTGCTCTCCAGAAGTAGTGCAGGAAAATGAAAATGGAAGACTTTTTACCTTCTTAAAAGGCATGTGAAAACAAATGTAGTAATGAACTAGTAAGATACCACAGGAGAAATTTCAGAGGGAAAGAAGGGTAAAAGTAACACTTAATCCAATTAACGTGTTTTCCTGCTTTGATTAATTGCAATGACTTTGAGCATCTGGTAGCAACTGAGCATGAACTGCTTAAGTCATAGAAACCCAATCCCCATTATTTCTGCTCATTGAAGAGAATAAATGAATTAGCAAATGCTAATCTTTGGATAATTACTCTAAGCAGGATATCTTAGCTCTTGAAGAAATTAGTTTTGTAAGTTTATAAAACTGTCAGAACTAGTGAACTATTTAAAAGGGTTAATAATAAATGAGTAGAAGCTGAGCTTTCAGGTTTTTATTCTTGGCTACTAAAATTCAGCTTTGTGGTGTAAGTAGCATGAAGAGATGGATGTTATCCCCTTCTCGGATAATTACTCTAAGCAGGATATCTTAGCTCTTGAAGAAATTAGTTTTGTAAGTTTATAAAACTGTCAGAACTAGTGAACTATTTAAAAGGGTTAATAATAAATGAGTAGAAGCTGAACTTTCAGGTTTTTATTCTTGGCTACTAAAATTCAGCTTTGTGGTGTAAGTAGCATGAAGAGATGGATGTTATCCGCTTCTTACAAATTCTAGTGTAACTTATGAAGCAGGCAAAGTTTAAAGATTGAAACTTTTGTGAATGCTTTCAAGCAGTACAGAGCTCACATGTACAGAATACATGTGAAATAAGATACAATAGGTATTTTTTCCCCTGTATGCAAGTAGACTATTTTGGGGTTGGTCTTTCAATTCAAGTACTAAGGTAGTATAGTTTTTTAAGCTCTAACCTGTTTCCCTTGTGACAATTCATCATATGTTACTCTGATTCTCCATGATTTGACAGATTGATCAGGTTAGCTTTCAGAATCCTCATGCTCTTGCTGAGAATTGAGTGACTGAATTATGTCTGTAAGATGCTTCTGTTTGTCTGTGGTATTGCTGTTTGAGACATTCTCCTTACTGACTCTTGACTGTCTTGAGTCTTTTTGGGTTTTGGAGAGCAGCCTCAAAGTGGGTGTTACTCTATGCCTAGCTTCTACTCAGGAGCCTTAGGCCTCCCTTACTGCTTTGACCTTCTGGAGTTTTTTCCTTTAAATGTCTAGGAGTAGATTTCTCCCCCTCAGAGAAGCCAATCTTACATCCTCCTAAATAGTTATTCTGCCACAATGCACTGCCATTCACTTAAGCTTTTTTAAAAATATTACTTTATAGGATTTCAGTGATTTACATGTTTTCAACCTGAAGAATATCTTCCGTCTCTAAAGATCACTGCTGTGGACAGTTCTTGCATTTTTCTGACTCTGTAAAATTGTATTTGTCAATTATTATTCTGCAGCTACCTTTCTGATTCTCTTGCTTTGTGCATTAGAGTGCTTTAAATATTGTGTCTTTGATGAAAATTCCTCAGAGGTGCTGGCAAAAGGATAGCAATGCTCTCATTAATTCAGATTGTAAGTAGCTATTCCATACACTAAATTCCTGCCCATCAGTGAGAAGCTTCTACTTATGCAGATAGTCTTTTCATAGTGGGTTCTTTTCTTGAAACTTCCTCAATTTAAAGAAAGAGGCTTTACTTAATCTCTTTCCATTTATTTTAATTACTGTCAAAATGTCAGTGTAGCAGATTTGTCATATTCTGGCATTATTAATAAAGTTCTGTTAGGACAAAATGGTCTCAGTAAGTCATGATTGACTTCCATTTAAATCTGTCACAGGTTTTCATGTTAAAACCTCTATAAGCTAAGTGCTGTTACATAAATAATATTAATACAAGGTTGAATCTTCACAGGACTCCATTCAAGGGAATTTCACTATGCATCAAGAAGTCAAATACTTTTTTCAAGTTTCTTCACCCTTAAGGACTGTAGCATCACATAACCTTAATTATATTCTAGTTACAGATATTCTAGTAGTGTTGGAGATCTAGCTATACTTAGCTCTTCAAGGTAAGGCTTTTTTCCCAAGGCTTATCCATAAAATCATATTCTTTCATAGATTTTTTCTTTTCTTTCTTTCTTTTTTTTATGGTAGCATACTAAGAAAGAGGTTGTGTGCATATGCATATTTTCCTCTGCTGAAACAGCTTATAGCAAGCAGTATATTTCCTCCTTTCCTCTGTCTCTGGAAAAGAAGAGGGGGATGGGAGTGCTAAGGGCTCTGCACAACTCCCCAAGGCCACTGAGATGCTTGAGGTGGGACCTGGGGACAGCAGGGTGGGCTTGGGGAGCTCTTGAAGAACAAACCTTCAGAAGGCCCCCTAGTAGGAAACAGGCCAGATTTTTTTTTTTTTTTTAAGTGCCAGATATTGCAGATATGAGCTGTAGTTCTCATGCATTATTCTTCACACACATAAAGCTGTTCTTCTGCACACAGAAACTTCTGTTTGTGAATATGCAACGCTTTCCTAGGAAAGCATAACAGCAGGATTGAACGCAGCCTCTGTGTGCAGATTCCTCTTTCTCCCATGACACTGCTTCAGTGTTCTGCTCATGAAACCTGGAAGTAGTGGGAATTGGCTCAGTAAGGCTAAAAGGACAATATTATCACTTCCAAATGCTATTAGAGATCTGAATCTTTATATTAATATTGAGTAGAATAATTTGAAAAAAATGATTTGGACAGACTGTGTACTAGTGCGTTTTGTCTTTTTTGTGATTTTGAATGTATGGGTCTCGTGCTGTCATATGTGTGTGCAGTTGTCATGTGGAAACTAGAAAACTGCTTATTCTTGGCATTTTTCAGTATTTCAAGTTGCTATAGTGTATGCAAAATAGCAGAAATGGAGGAAGTGGAATCATGTGTTTTTTCCAAAGTTGTTCTTCAGAAGTACCTAATCATCATTTTGCTTTTCTGAACTCCCTGTTAATAGAAACTTGCTTGATTTAGTATTTCTGAACATATCTTCATTACTGTTAGTAATATTTTGCTGCTGACCAAATGAACTCAGCGTTAAAATTGTTTTATACCTTTCTTGCATATTGGAAGGAGCATTTTTGGTGAGCATAAAACAAGATGACTGAACTTTTGAATTTTATCAAGAAAATGGTGCATGCATAAAAATTTATACATATGTATATGCAAGTGTCTTACATTGCTTATTTTGATAAACCAAAATGCTCGAGTGGTCAAAAAGAGCATTTCTCCTACAGCATCGTATAAATAAAGACATAGGTCCTGAAAAACATTTTTGTTATAAAACAACCACTTAAAGTTGTAAATTATCACATGATACCAAAGATTTCCAAATTAAACTATAAATGTGACATGCAGCCTAAATGACTGGTACTGTTGCTGATGCTGTTCTTTAAATTTTTTCCTTATTCTTAAAAAAAAAAAAAAAAAAAAAAGAAAAAAAGAAAAAAAGATTTTTTTTTTCAGCATCCATTTCAGTTTAGTTTTGTCTCCTGATTTGCCAGTGGCATTTGCTATGGTGGATGTTCTGTTGTTCCTAACATGTTCTAGATTATTTTTGGAAGGGGTGGTTAACTTTGTAGATAAGGAATCTTATTAGCATTTTAAATAAAGAATTACTTATACATAGTTGCTATCAGTTATTTAAGGGGTACTAATTTATTAATAACATTATCTAAGACAAGTAAGGTTTCTTATCAAAGAATATTGATTCACATTTCTTAGGCTTCCAAGGTTTTTCACTGCTTAAAATATTTGATTTACCCTTTGAATGCAATCAGAGAACGGAGTATAACAAGAAGCTTTGGGAACTTATTTTGGACACAAATATTCAAAAATATAAATATTCAAGAAAGTATGTAAAGAATATGGATTGCTGTTACTGCTAGAGTTTGCACTGCTTCAGTGTGCTAAGTGACAGGACTATGGCCCAGAAAGCTAGTCCTGGTGCCAAAGTTGGTCATAAAGTCTTTCTTATTTTTATTTTTGAATACCTGAGTTAAACTATTGTCCACTCTCTGCTAAATAGACATCTTCGGTGGAATGGTTATTTCATCCAAAAGAAGCTACTTGACAGCAATATGTAAATTGGCTACATAATTTTCTGTCACAAATATTATGATTAAGATTGATGTTCTATCTGCAGTTATCAACTTGGGTCATTCAAGGACAGACTTTTAAGGTAATTCAGAAATGTTTCACTTAAAAGCAAGAAAAAGAACTGTTTACTTTTTGTTATCTTATTTGTATTTGGTAGGTATGGAGAGGAGATCTTAACTGCATGAAACTCTTCCACTAAATCAATTTATAATGCTGGGCTTGCAGGGAGTGCCCTATTAATTGCCAGAAAGATCTATGACCCCTCCTTTCAAGTGTTCTGGCAGTAGGGTCAGATAAAGTAGCCTTTCTTGGCTTCCAGGGTGGTGTATTTGAGTGTTAACACTCTTCCAGCTGTGATGTATGTGTCCATTGAAGGGTTTGGGCTGGCTTTGTTCTCTGGAGTCCTCTAGCCCAACCCCTGCTCAAAGCAAACTCAGGCTGATCTGATTGCTTAGGTCCATACAATCTAGAATGCAGTTGGCCTTTGCTGCTGATTGAGTCAGCTTGTCCATCATGTCTCTTTGTGCAAAGCTTCTTTCCAGGCAGTTGACTCCCAGCCTATATGGTTTGTGGGATTTTTTTTTTTTTTTCTTCCCAATCTCAGGTGCGGGACTTTACACTTGCCTTCACGGAGCTGCAAGAGGTTCCTCTTGGTCCGTTTCTCAGCCTGTTGAAGTCCCCGTGCTTGGCTTGCCCCAACCTCCAGGGTGTTGGTTGCTCTTTCCAGTGGTGTATTGTCCACAGGGCTTGAGGTGCAAAGCCCTCATCATCCATGTTACCTCTTACGAAACAAGCCATCTGCTTTAATGCCCAATGAACAAGCAAACATAATGCTGTATATTGCATGATTATGGATCATGCACAGGCAAATTACATAAAAAATAATAAGCATGTTTCAAATATTTCTAAGTAGTTCTATATCCAGTATTAATAAGAAATGAATGACAAAGATTAAAAGGGGTCCTTCCTTTTGCGTATCTTCTTCTGGCCTTGGTGACCCAGAGAAGCCTGCCCTGTATGAGTTGCCTTTTGTGAAGTTGCTTCCTTCTTTTGGACTTCAGAGCACCCTATAGCAAAAGGGGCACAATTTAATTTGTTTTCTGCTTGCAACTTGTACTTCCTTGTGTCCTAAATGTGCTGTCTGATAACTTTGGGAGTATCCTACCCCTGTTTTTCTCTTGTTAAGAGAAATAAGAATCATTTCGTATTCAGTCTCTCATGTCATCCATGATGCAATAGCTGCTGGCCAGTTACTCGAGCTGTCTGTCCTAAGGTGAGAAATGTTGTCACTTTTGGTCCTCTTCCCTTTTCCAAATTATTTGTTAATATATCAGACAGCAGGGAACTCGGATTCTCTCTGAATGTTGCTGGTTACTGCTGCATGTATGTGAATCTGACCTCTGCCTGTTTCTTTGAGGAACTGGTTACTAGTACCTAAGAGGGCTTTTTCCCCTGGTCCTATGAAGACTTTGTTTTTTTAAGCATCTTTTGTGATGGATGAATGTTTTGTTGAAAGCTTTAACAAATTCCGGGCAATTAACATGAAATATATTTTGAATGGTATGTTTACTTTACCCTATCCAAATATACTCAGTGAGTGCTGACTCTTAATCATTGTTTTAAAATGTTTTCATTCAAAGGATGTTTAGCTGTATGATTCATGATGGTTTGATGAATGATAAGTATTTGGAAGGTTCTTTTGGCAACATAAATATCATGACCTTTTGCATATCTGGAGGAGGCCTTGCATCAGAGGAGACTATTTTATAGTGAACAAATCCTTCCATTTTGGTTTATTGCTTTCCTTAGTAAACTTCAGGAGGGAAGGATGAGAATTTTCAAAGTTTGTCTCTTAAAATAAAGAACAAGATAGTCTTTCTTCTAAATCTACTTCCTTAACAATGCATAAAATATATGTTTTAAAATATTATTTCTAAAGTCAAATATTGAAATGCCTTCACGTAGGAAGATTTGCGTTCTAAAATAATTTCTAATTGTCCCTGTCATTCAGAGATGCTACCTTTTCTACTTAAATAAGAATAAAAAGATTTTTTCTTTTATCTTTTGTATTTTTATTATGCTCTGTTTTTTCTGCCTGTATCAAAGATATAACAAGGCAGAGGTACCTATGCAGAGGTAGTCTTTGATTGGGACAGGGAATAGCCTCGCTTTAGAAGAACCTTATTCCTTGCAGGCTTCATAGTAAGAGCAGGAATAATCCTGTTTGACAGTAACCCACCTGAGTACAAGTAACATCAGCACTGAATTTGGCCTCTGTCTTCTTTGAGGCTGCTCCTAGTTGCATTTACTAAAGGAAGTTAAATATTTGGAGAACTTTGCCTTTTTTTTTTCCCTTTTTTTTTCTTTTTTCTTTTTTCTTTTTTTTTTCTCCTGTTTCTTTTTATTCTTTTGCTTACTTCAAAGTTTCTGTGATTTCTTGTATGAAGTCTGTATTATCTTTGAAAGTACATTGGTGGTTGAACTACCAAAATCCTGTGTTTTCATTAGTGGATAGTGTTAGCAAGGAAAACTTTTTAGAAAGAATTTGAGTCAGCTCAGTGCTCCTGAAAGTAACAGCTTTGCCTCAAGCGAAGCATGGTGTTGGCAGGAGCTGTGCAAAAACTTCTGTGTAGTCTTTGCCAAAAAACTTCACTCTTGACCCGAAATATCCCTGTTTCCAGCTGTGAGCTTCATGAACGAAGATTATGAACTTTGACAAGCTGATCATTATTCATGGAGAATAATTTATTAGATATTTTTTCCCTAATTAGTTTCCCTTTGCTTTCATGTGGTTTCTAACAAGTTTTACACTTCCAGCCAGTTTCATGGGGCTGTCGAGTAGCTCATGCTGGCAAGTCCTTCAGGATGCGAGTTCCTGGCATTGGTTTGTCTAAGTGGTTATAACCACCACGTAAGCTGCTGTCTATGAATGCGTTACAGTGCAACATTATCCTATATGCTTTGCTACGTGGAGTTGTTTGGATTTACTTTTAATTTGTGAGCCTTACATGCCAGGAATACTCAGGAAGTAAATTAAATTAGAGACTTGAAAGAATGCTGAATTTTGAGTGGTTTGATGTTTAAATTACTATACCAGTCGCTCCGCCCCTCAGATAAACTAGTATTATATATTATTTAGGAAAGCAGGAATATTTCCTGCAGCCCAGTCACCCCCAGAGTTGGAGTGAGATGTGCTGGGTCAGAACCATAACAGTCTGTGGAAGAGCAGTATATGTGGTCCCCAATGTCTGTGTTGGATATGGGCAAGGGTGTGGACCCTTTCTTTTGCTGTGGTGTCATTTCTCTTACCTGTCCCATTCTTCTCCCCTTCCCTCTCCCTCAATGGAATTAAAGGCAAGCAAAGTCTGCTGTCCAATCCTGATCATGTTTCCTTGGTCTTTCTTAGATTGGCAGCCACTTGTTGCACTTGGAAGTGAATTTTGAACGCTTTAGGAGATGCCAGTGGTTTAACTCCTGCTCTGAATCACCAAGAATTTGCTGTCTTTTGTCTCACTATCTTGACTGACCTACAGTTCCCCTCCCCTTCATCTTCTCACCTCTCCTAATGGCTTGAGTCTATTGTCTGTCATTTTGTTACCATAAATATAGGATAGTGCGTGCTGCAGTCAGCTCCTTGTTTTCCTGATTTGGATGTTTTGAGGAGCTGGTCCAGTGATACATTGTGGTCTTTGATTTGCTGATCATTAACCATTTGCTGTCATTAGCCATGAGGTGTGTTTTTTAAGGCCCTTCTGCTATTCTGTCTGGCGCTTCCACACCCATATATTCACATTCATCGTCCAAACATACTAGTCTTAGTGTTTCTATCACATTTTTTTTCTGCATTAGTTTAAAAAGCGGGAAGGAGCAATTCTTCTACCCTCATTTGGCCCCTTAAATTGCCAAATGGTTCATCAGACCTGTTGTCTGTAGCATTATTAAATCTATTGCCTGCAATCCAGAAATTTCTAGTTGCCTGCCTTTTTCCTTGCTTTTTTACCTTGTCAGTGCCAAAGGAAACTCAGGACTTGGCTGATACCTGCTTTTAGCCATTGGAGCTTATCAGTTTAATCCTTTCCTTATTCTTGGTATCTCATGGTCCTGTCTTGTTCATGCATGCGGAATTCCCTGTTGCTAAATCCTCTTAAACTGCTCAAGTTCACTGCAGTTTCCCTGTGCCTCCTAATCTGTTTTCTCCCATGGGCTCTGCCTTCTCATTCCTTGCCCAACCTTCTCTTGTTTGGCTCCAGGAACAACTTTGAAAACGGTTGCGGTCCTCTGATGATGGACTCCTACAGGATTGAATGGAGTTGTTAGTAGGTTTGAACTGCCAAGTTCCCCATTGCTTTTTACCAACTAAACCACACGCACAACCAACATGGCTTATCTGTGCTCCTGGCTACAGGGTGAACTGAAAGCAAGCAGATCTTGTCACTTTTTGTTTTTGCTTGAGCTGGCTCAGCTGCTCACTGTTAACATAGTTGTTCTTTCTGAAGCTTTTAAGCCAAAAGAGCACTGTTAATAAGCTTTAGTTTTGAATAGTTTCAGAATAATTAAAAATATTTTTGTTGCTGTCCATGCTTCCAATAGATAATTACTTGTATAGTCTATCATTCTACAGTTATTTGCAAACTACCTTGAAAATCCTTCCAAACTGTGCTCATGGACTGACATGTTAATGCCTGTTTTATGAGGTTACTTTTCGATTGCACCTACTTGGACCTTTTTTGAGAGAAAGTTTCCCTTTTTTTTTTTTTTTTATAATGGCAATTTAAATATTTCTTGGTTTCTCACACCATACTATACCATTGAGGTAAAGTTCCAGCTACAAATTTTCTGTATTTCTGATTGTGTATCGCTCTAAGTCTCTTAATCTTGGAAAAAAAGACTTAATACTTTGGTCTTCATCTCTCCTATTTCTTTTTGGATGTCTTGGTTTATTAGTCAGTGTAGTTTAGAGCAGCTGCTGGTTTTCCTAATTTGTGTTCTGGCTGCTGCAAGGAAGTGCACTCTGTGTCTTAACAACTATCCTTGCCCTCTGACAGTCTTTGGAAGGAAGGACAGTGCTTCCTGGTGCTTTTCTTTTTGCCAGGGCAGACAATACCAGTAACAATCATTTTATGGATATAAAAGAGCTGTTTGTGAATTTAACTGACAGGGAGGCCTCTGGTGCATCAGATTGACAGATGGAAAGTGCATTAATTTAGTGCAACTAAGAAGCCCTCTTTGCAGAAATACAGCTTAGCACTTCTGAGGCCACATAAGTTGGCTGGGTTTTAACTGGGAATTAGTGCTGCAGTAGCTCTTCAGGAGAATTGGTTTGCCTCTGAAAGAGCACTAGTAAATGAAAAGTCTATTAAGATGGTGGATTTAAAATTGAGCTTTTAAATTGAACTCCCTGTCTTTTCTAGGCAGGGAGCAGATAAGCTTTAGTGTGTTACTGGTCTTTTCCTGACTCCTGCTTCCTCAAAACAAGTGGGAAGGGCTAATTATTCTTGTATTTCAAGTGCATGTTCTTGAAAAAATAAGCTTGGTCCTCCACAGAAAGACTCATAGCTACAGTTCTATTTAAAAATACTTTCTTCTTCTTTTTTTTTTTTTTTTTGCTTCAAGTTCCATGCACAAATGGGCCTTCATAGAAGACACTCTGATACCTGTTAAGCTCAATAATGATGTCCAACTTCAGCAAGTGCTAGACCAACCTTAAGAGTTTGGTGTGGGCAATAAAACTTAACGCTCCTGTTCAGGATCTTGTGTGGTGGATCTGTTTTTTTCATACATGTGACAAAGTTTTTCCTTCTTTTGTTGCCTTTTCTATATTTTCTTCCATCGATTATAATTTATTTGTCAGTGGAAAAAGCCCTGTGTGTTAAGTTTTTTGGGACTGCTCTAGAAACTCTTGTTCTGGAAGACCAAACAACCCTGCCTATGGTAGTATAGCAGTTTTCTGAGGAGTATTATATAAACAGTGTATGTGTATTCATAGAATCATAGAATGCTTAAGGTTGGAAGGGACCTCTAGAGGTCATCTAGTGCAACCCCCCTGCACATGCAGGGTCACCTAGAACACGTGGCACAGGACTGCATCCAAGCAGGTTTTGAAGATCTCCAGAGAAGGAGACTCCACA
>NW_010583017.1:565641-610974 GCF_000705375.1 Tinamus guttatus | reverse complement strand
CCCGCTCTGGATGAGGGGTCCGGTCTACACATCGGCGCCTCCGTGCCCTGCAGCAGGGAGTCACCCACGACGATTATCCGCTGCTTCTTCCGGGTGCTCCTTTTCTCTCTTAGGGGGAGCAGCCTTGCAGCATGGACCAGACTGCCTCTCTGTAGACCGCCCCCTAGATGGGCCTTGGTTCAAGGCCTCCTCTATCTGATCCCCAAGTTCCAGGGCCTCGTACCTGTTGGATGTGGTCATAGGTGGAGGTGAGGTGGGCCATGGAAGAGTTCTTCTGCCACCTCGAGTGGGGACCTGTTTCCATTGTTGATCATCCCTTGATACTGTTAATTCTTCTCCCTCTGCCCTATGGCAAGAGGGTACTGGATTTTCAGACTGAATCAGGGTTTCTCTGAGTGTCTTTCCTATGTATTCTACACACAGTATTCACCAACATCACCTAGTGCCAATTACTATTTTATCGTCTGATACCATTTTTGTTAGGGTTCTTATTTTTATCTATTTCTTCTCTCATCTTGAAATTAAGTATGAATAATACTTTGTTAGCTTATAATTGAGTTTTATGACTGCAAAGTAGGCGAATTGGTGCATTTTGTTAATAATCTAGTGTGGATGCTGTTTTGGAGATGATATTGATATAAACATGGTAATATATATGCTGGTAGTCGAGGCACTTGGACCTTATATTGTAAAACACGATAAAAACATATTTAAAATGTGCAGACTCTTGAGGTATGAGAGTACAATGTTCATGATGATCGGTCCTTTAGTAGAAAAACCTCAGTGCTTTTCTTGATACTAACAGCTGCCGTGCTGGTATAGCGTTCGGTAATGCAGTATTATGGAAGTATAGTAGGAGGGGAAAAAAAGCTCTTTCGTATACCAATTTTTGCCTTTGATACAACAAACACAGACGAGTCTCCAGAGGAAGGAATATTTCAGATTTGCTAAACTTGAGCAAGATTGCTGCAATCGGTTTGCTGTGTGGTGGGTTTAGGCTCCTTTTCAACAAGAACTGAGGTAAAGGTTGTGCACTCCCCAAGTGAGTGCTTGGGAAATAAACACGTCATTGATACTCCCTAAGTTCTTCTACCCATCCTGAGGCTGCCTAGGGAAAGGACTGACTCCAGCAGTTCAGCAGTTTTCTGGGCCAGATATTGTAGTTCATCTACTTAAAAATAATAAAAATCGTTCCAACATTTAGGAAGTAATAAACTGTCTTAATTCAGATTTTCAGAGAAAAAAAGTTTATACTAGGTAGTGTGTGCATATGTGTGTTTGCTGATGTTGGGTACAAAGAGGCTCTTTTTAATGCAGCCACCTGAGAAGCTAAAGGCATTGGTGCAAAATGGGGGAGGAAATGAAACAGCAAGATGATTGGCTCCGAGCTTTATGCTGTTGGATGGGCTTATATAATGAGCACTCTGGATGTCTGATAGTTCTCAGAATCCAGCATAATACTTAGTAAAACCATTCATTTTTTAAAAGATAGTGAGATCTTTATCAAGCAGTGTTGTAGTACAAGGATTCTTTCTTCAAAAGCATCTTTAAAAGTTATCTGCTAACTTGAACTTTTATTAGCTAAAGATGCATATTGTGGTTTTGGAAATGTACCAAAGTAAAAGAATATATAAGCTAGTGGAAATGCAGTTTGAAAGGAAAGATGTGTTTCCTGAGTTAAATAACAAGTTTATTCCAAATACCATTGCTTTATGTATGCATTTTATTTACATGCAACCTACTGATCTGTTTTTTTTTCAACACTCAGTAAATCTTAATCTCAGTTGTAGATTATGAACTTAAAGTAATTATGTTTTCCTTAATGTTTAAAGAGGAAATGTTTGCTTTCATGTTTGTGACTGAATAGTGTTTCCTAAGAAAAAACACATTTAAAGAGTTCGGGGGAGAGAGAGGGGATCGTGATTCAGCGGATCAGCAAGATGATTTTGTTCAAAAAAAATGCGTATTTTCTTTTGCTAAGTAAAAATAACATCTAAATAAGAGCTGTCAGCACTAGAAAGTATTTGCAGTGCCAACTAATAATTTGTGGTAAAGCAAGTGTCTGGAGCCTCTAGTCAGAATTGTGGTAGCATAATTTAGGAACAAGCATATACACGATCTTTCGCTTTGATTTTTACAATCTAGATATTAGACTAGAGGGCACAGCTGTAAACTCCAAACCTGTGAACAGTCAACAAGCTGTAGTTAGTATATTGTCCTAGGTCTGTGTTAGACTTGGTTGCATCTGTGAAATACTGACTATGTGGCGAATCAAATACAACAGTAAAATGGACAAGCCCAAATGTACCTTGAGATGGAATTACTTTGTATGGGTATTGTATATGTAAAACAGAAGTTTGCCCAGGTTTTCCAGATGCCTGGGCATCTGGAGTTCCAGAAATCATGTGAATAACTGCCTAAGTAGTTGGACATTATTATTAAAAAAGCAACCATTTTATTATCTCAGTGAGTGATATTGGCAGCCTTGAAAATTTTGGAGGGAGATGAAGTAGCAAAACAACGTCAGGAGTTACAGTGGCTGCCTCGCTTGTTTGGGAGGGTTGCAGAGGGCACAAGCCGAGTCACGTGCTCATGTAACTGATATAAAGGGCATGGGCTGCCATAGTTGCCCTGTCATGGAGGCTTTTTGCTTGGATTTCCTTTCGTAAGCTTTCCATGCAAACATATTTCCTCTTCCAATTAATCCTCTGAAAATGAGCAAGCTTTGATATACTTTGTTATGCACCAACTTACTGTGTCCTTGTTACTCTGAGTTTTCTGTACTTGCAGTGAATGTCATATTGCTTTACCTTTAAAAGATTGCTTTTTTAAAGTCAAATACAACTGTCCACATAACTTTAATCACAAGGTTGTGTTTTAGTTGCAAAGTCAGGATTTTGTTGTGCAGTTAAATGTTTGTACTCTTGGTATGAAACAGTATGAATAGAAGCACATGCCTCTAAACACCTTGCTGTTCTTGGGATTGATGTGCCCTACTTCAAAATAAATATTTTGCTGCTTAGGTGAAGTGTTGTAACATCTAAAAGATTTGTCCTAAAAGCTCTTCGTTCTTCAGTTTTATTTGCTCTATAGAATGATTTTTTGGGTTTGGTTAGTATGTTTTTTTTTTCTCTTGACAGTAAATAATCTGTCCCCTGCTGCAAATAGGAACTAAATTATGTGATCTTTTGGATAACTGCATTTTGAACCTTTAGTACAGTCAAGATAAGGATTTAAGATTTGAATTAAGTTTGCTTATTCTGTAGAGACCTGCAGAAGACAGAGGAGAACATGGGTTGATGTATTTAGAGAATACATGCTGTTCTAATTGTGATTGAGGATGTTCACCAATGCGCTAAAATGTAACGGAGTCCTTTTGGGATCCTTTTTGGATTGAGAAGGATCCTTGTATGTGAAAAATTGGGGTTGGCTGGAGCTGCTTGGCTGCACACTGCTTTCCCATTCTTCAAGTACTGAAATAAACTTGCTCATGAAATGTTTTTTTTCTTTTCTGTCTTAATCTTCATTGTGCCCTCAACAAGCACTTGTGATACTGCAGAAGTGAAAATGTGCGTTTGTGGTTTTTAAGTAGTGACCTTGATTAGCAGGTCCTATCCCAGGGCAAATACTTGGTGTTGTAGGAGGGAAGGAAGGATGTCAGGGTCTGGAAGTCCGGTTTGTGTTATGGCTTGTTATTAAAGCATGAGGCCACTGAATGATGTAACCAGCCACAGGTAGGGTTGGATGTAGGTGTGGCTGGGAGAGCAGTTAGGATTAGCCCTGCCTAGCAAATAAGGCTTTTGTCTTTGAAGTTAGCTACTTATGCAGAATGCAGTCGATTTAAAACAGAGCGTGATCCTTACTTTTCAACTATTTAGCTGCTCTGGCAGGGTGGAGAGGGAGGGGAGGAAGAAAACAAAGCCGGAAATCAGGTCTGCAATTCAATTTCTTTTTTCAAACCATTAGTTAAAAACATGATTATGTTGTGTTTTAAAAACTGCCTTGGGTTGTCAGCAGAAAACATTCTTTTATGCCTCCTAAAGGGAAAAACAAGTGATTACAGGCATTTCTTATCGATCTGTTCCTTATTTGTTCTTCCTACCACAGCATTTTCAGGCTTTATTAAGTGTCAAAGGTCAAGCTCAGTTTGCCATGAAATCCAAATGCATGTGTGTTTCTGTTAATGATTGACTTCAGCCTTCCTTTAAAGGATCCTGGAGGTCTAGTACTTACAGTCTCTATCAAAAATGTTTTGTCTAACAGTGCATTTTTATTTTATCTTCTACTAAGTTGATCTTTAGTTTGCTTTCCTGTAGTTTTCTCAGTTTTACAGGTCTGCAGTCCACGAAGCTGCTAGCATAAAAGGAAATTTTCTTTAGCCATTTCCGATTCTTATTTTAAGTACTATAGTTTGAAGAAAATGGCATGATAAGTATCCTACGTTATTGCTTTCAGCTCACCAGTGCTGATATGTTTTGTTGATTTGTTAAAAAGGAGGCAGGAGAAGGTAGCTAGCAAAAAGCCCCTCAAACTCTGCCTAAGTTGTGACTGTTATTATAGTGAGGACAACTAGGTAACTTAAATAGTATTTATGTAATCAGATGGTTACAGTGATATCAGATGTTGGGCATGAATTCCTATTCCTCTCTACTGCCCCTCCCCTCCCCTCCTTCTTGGGCTTATATGAGCTTGAGTTGTCAGTAGAAATTCTGATCTTATATTTTTATTACTTACAAAGGTGGAGAGTAAAGCTAGTCTATGCCTGTCTGGGTAGATAACAAACTTGGGGAAAATGACTGTATTCAGGATATCTGTGAAACACCAAACGCCAGTAGAGATTCATGTATTTGTCAAGCATTGTAACGGAGAGCATAAAATTTGTGTAAAAGCCTTGCATGAAACCAGTATATTGATTATTACTCACATGTTCTATTTTTTATAATTGTGCAATATACTGGCAGTATTCATAAAATCTTAGTTTCATCTTTTCAGCAGAAACTTTCAGACCTATGTTTCATAAAGAATTATGTCTATTAAAAACAGAGGCTACACATTCATGCCTGTGACAGCAAGGGGGGTTGGACTAGATGACCTCTAGAGGTCCCTTCCAATCTTAAGCATTCTGTGATTCAGTGATTATGCTAGTAGTGTGTCTGTTAGAAGATGTCTTTATTGAGATCCAGTTCTTGCTTTTCAACTAATTATATTTCCCAGCATCTTTCAGTAATGAGGTTATTTAATAATAGACTTTCTTCCTTTGCTTGTCTCCTAGAAATGTCTTGTGCAGTTCCTGGGAGAAAATCGATGCCTTGTGTTCCTGTCAGATGGTTCTTGTCCCTCATTTATAAACCTTAGCAATGATTCCTTGGAGTGTGTTCTTGGAATTGTGACTAGATCCTTCCTGGATCATTCTGCTGCTTGTGGCATGTTCAGGATCGCTTTAGTGTGCAGAAGAGATGTTATTTCCTTGCTCTAAATCTTCCCTGTGTTGTTGCCCAAAATATTTTAAGTTTTTCACTTAAATGATCTGTTTTTTGGTCATATCACTTTAAGGGAGAATCTAATTTAGACTTTGCAACCCATACATTGGCATGTAAGTAAACTCAAGGTTATAGTCATATAACCCGAGTTCAGAATATGGGATATTTCAGTGGTAGCATGGCCATAAATTTATTTTTAGGCCCTACTCTTTCTTTAATGGAATCAATAGAACTTTATGACTATAGCAAGCAATGCACTTTTATGTTTATGACAATGAGAATTCTAACTTACCAAAAACAAGGAACTGCCAGGCAGTCCAGTGTTACTTCTTTTTTTTTTTTTTTTCCCCTGGACAATGGCTAAAGTTTATTAATGTAATGTTCAGCACTCTCTTTTTAAGAAGCAAGAGTTTAGATCAGAATTCCTCCATAACTTATGAAATCATAGAATAACTTAAATTGGAGAAGATTCTGGAGGTCACCTGGTCTAACACCTATTCAGCCACACAGTAGCTCTGGCTACAATAATACTATAGATGATGTGGAAAATGATGCTATAGTTGAGTCAAATGATATCCACTGTTCTCCCTTGCACACATAGTTTGTGGACTATGGTATGCAGACATAGCAGATGAAGCATTATAGCTATGTTATCATAGAAACTTATAGTTTGCCCCTATATTGTCTGGCAAAATGTGCACTTTGTAAATCCAGTTTGGCAATTCCCTGTCACGTTCTTGTCCTTCATGTGTTTGGAAATGGCTTCCAGGAGGATTTTCTCCATCATTTTTCAAGGGAGTGAAGTCTGGCTGGTAAGCCAACTTTTTTTTTTTGGTTTGTTTGTTTCCAAATGCACCTTTGCTTGCTGTCAAGAAAACACTTAGAATATTCTTAAGTAGTGGCATGATAGAAAGTTAATAGTCCCTTACCCAAACAGTTAGTGGATATGCCTTGTTGTGAGTGCTCTCAGATATGCTTGCTCTCAAGAGTGAAATGAATATCACTACATTACTTTTGAAGTACTCCTAAACGAGTAAATTTAGCAGTTAATAATATACAGTACTGAGCATGGAAGTTCTGAAAATGAAGCAAATTTGCCAATGAAAATAAAAATTTAAAGATTAAGGTTGATTGTTTTAATAGTTTTCAGATGATCATTCTTTATATAAAAGGAGTTGCATTTTGTTTAAGGGTTACAGTCCACCAGAAGTTTAAATGAAAGGTGTGTATTTGTAATAGTTCCTCTGCTCTGCACAGTTGCATAGTTTTACTGAGCAAGTTATTACTGGAGACACTATTGCATACTGGAGTTGTTGCTGGGGCACAACCTATACCAGTAACCCCACTGCCCATGCAAATATTTTTTGATGAAAGATGGAAGGATTTAATAGAATGGGCTGATGATAAATATTTGGGTTATAGAGTCCATTATAATATGGAATTAATAGATTGCAATTTGCTGCCTGCAGGGAGCTGCTAAAAGTTCTGATATTGATGAATAAGTGTGCATTGATATGACAGACTAAGTCAGTCTGCATGTATGCAAATCAATTCATATAGTGCATGGGGGAATTAATCCGAATACATGTTGAAAACCCAATAGCCTCTACATAGTTGTTAGTTTATGGCTGAGAGAAGCTGAATTTAGTCATTATGGATAGTTGTCTAAACACATTTTTACTGTAGAGTAGTAGGAAAAGTTTTTTCCAAAGCATAGAAATAGTTAGGAGACACAACAAAAGAAAAGCATCCATAGCTATGTTTTCACATAATCTTACTGTTTGCCTCCCTGTTAAATACTCTGCATTTCTGACCAGACAACTCATAACTGGTATAGTACCCTTAGAGGGCTTGCTAGGGAAGAAGAGCTCAGCCAGTGATGTATGCAGTATCTTCTATGCAAAGACAGACTAATTCAGTGATGATTAATTTTAGAAAAGATAAGTGTGAACAACTCTGATGAAGTTGTATAAAATCATTGATAAGAAGAGAAAGCTGAGTAGGGATGATCAGTTTGCATCTCTTAAAGCACACAAATTATTAGCGTATTAGCCGGTTCAAAACAAAGGAGAAATGTAGTTTATTTTTTACATGATGCATCTGCATGTCCTGGAAATGATTACCATAAAGGGATGTTAAGTCAGGATTCGTCATAAAACTAAATGTTTTTCAGGAACAAGTAGACATAGCTTTCTGCTTATAAAGTTTCTAAGCTGCTTATGCTGAATCTTCGGGGGACTAAGGGAAAAAGTCGTTTGCAGTGCACTAGCCCTCTTTGTTATTTGCCTAAGCATTTTGTGGTGTCAGAAGCAGAACACCGGACTAAATTAGTCTTTGATCTACACTCTACTGCAGTTCTTTTACTGTTCAAATAAAAGTCATGTAAATGTGATTACGGAGGCAAGGAATTCTTAATATTAGCCAGAGATCAGCCAATTACCTAAGGAAATAACTTTGATCAACCACTTCTGTCTCCTACAAAACAGGACCTCTCAAATTCTCCAGCTATGCTCATAATTTCTTGAGGAAGCCATCCTTTTCCTTTGCTCTGTGAAGTCTGCTTGTGCATTAATCACCACGGTAGGGAAGGAAGCTCTTCACACAGCCTGCAGCCGAGTGACAGAATGGTGTGACCTGTGCACGTGTGCAAGTGTTCCAGAGGAGCATGGAAATTCAGGGGGGAGAAATCCCCTGGACATTAAAAATGTACTGAAATGTCCAAATTAGCTTAAAAATTGCTCAGAGTATGTACCAGCAAAACTGCTAGAATTTCACATTTTCTTTAGTGTTTTTTTTCCATCTTATAAATGAAAAAAAAAGGACACTGAGCTGGTCTGAGTCATGTTCCTGATCCAGTGGTATCCGTTACGAGTTAACGCACTGATTTCGCATTATCTGGCGTCATTATAGTTTGTACTTTCAACACCTAGCAGTACAGTACAGCCTGAACTGCTCTACTTACCTAACAGCACAGCAGGAGAATAGATGTGGGGAAGGGATGTCTGACAGTGAGGGGAGGTACTGGTTTAGAGGATGAACATCCAGTTGTCTTTTGTGAACGTTTAAAGGTAGAGCACAAGGATAGATCTTTGTGCATGAGAATTGTATCAAATACCAAAAGTTTGCTTTCACTGGCAGTGTATGAGTGTGTGTGTATGTGTGTGTGGGGAGGGCTATAGCAGTTTGTTCTGCTGTCTGTGCGGCCAGCTGGAATTAGTGCTCCCTTTGCTCACTGCTTCACTTACAGGAAAGCATAAATCTGACTGTAATGCAGGGAAGCCAAATATTTTTCAAGTTGATTTTGAAACCTCACTGTGAATATTCTTCCTTCACTTGCTTCATATCGCTTCTGTTACAGACAATGTCTTTTTGTTTCCTGTCTCCAGCCAGGAAATTCCCAGGGGAAGAGCTTTTAAAAATCTGGTGAAGTTCATTAAAAAATAAAGGCTTTTGTTGCTGTTTTAAGCCAAACACTTGAAAGTGGTGAGGATTCACACCACACCTCACATTTGTGAGGGTAAAACTGAGAGAAGATTCTTACTGTAATGCACAGAGAAAAAAGTATATATATGGAGAAATATCATGGTTATGTAGCCCTCACTTTAGTCCTATATATAATGAAACATTCTAATGAGATATGTTATTTGTGCTCTTTTTGCTAAGTTGTCATATAGAAGTCCTACTGTGTGAATTCAGAGAATTAACTAAAATTTCATGCACTGGTTCATAGTAAAAAATGGTGTGTTACATAATCTATTTGTGACAAAAAGAGTGATTTCTAAAACTCGCAAATTGCCAAAGATTACAGGTATTATTTAAAATACGACTGAGTTTTAACAAACTTATGGTAAAATAGTAGCCAGTTTGTGGAGTATGTGGTATAGTTTTGCAGCCATAGATTTCCAAATAGAAGTAATCAAAGAAAAATAGAAGATACTCAGATGACAGCTGAATTAAATGCATTTGTGATGAATAAGTAAAGGAGAGAGCTGTGATTCTTAATTTGGTTACAATAATAAATTCTTCTGTAACCTGTTACATGCTTGAATGTCATTGAAACAGATTTTTTGATACATATCCCATCAATAAATCATCTGGTTTGAAGTTTTATCATAGGTAATAACTAGTATTACATTTTCAGGGAAGGTCAAAAATAGATTATTGTGCATTCACCTATTTTGAGGAGTTAACTTAAGTTCTTTTGCCAAAGGAAAGCTTAATTCCTTAAAGGAGTAACTTTTCTTTTATGGCAATTAAAGTATTTTATGTGTAAATATGAATGCAGTTATATGCAGCAATTAGGTGCAATATTAGTATCTGAATTAGCAGCTCTGGAATATAGCCAGCATGTGGCCAGGAAAGTGGCCAGTAGCCTGAAGAAGTGTTTTAATTAATATGTAATAACCGCTGTGGAGTGGTTATTACCTCATTACTTTGGCAAGCTGCTAACATTTCATGTTACTTATTTGGGATGGTTATTGTAGTCTGTACTTAAAAATGTGGAAGACGGTTCTGTGTACCTTTTATAGGGAATTAAAAAAAACTGTAAAGTGCATAAAAGTTTGTTTGGGGAAAGATAAATTTAAAATTACTTGAGTCTATGCCTTCGTGTGATCAAGGTATTGTAATAAGACTTACTTGCCTTAGGAATTAACAAGATCTGCAGCTGTGATGTTCTTAATTAAAATATCATAAATTTTAATGCTGAGTTACTTCACAAAGGATGAAGGCAGTAAATCTCAGAAAACATGCATTTTGTTAAGTTTAACTTAATGTTCTTTTGTTCAATAATGAAGTTGTTCATATATGATATATGCCAAAAATATCTCTCTAATTTACATTTCTTTAAGACCTAAGTTTCTCATATGAACTTAGTTGTAAGCAACTCATAAGGTGCCAGGTAGCAGGTAAATGATACAGTATGGATGGGATAGGCAGTGTGCGTTTTTGGTTTTGGATTTTTTTTAAATAGGGAAATGTGTTTTTCTGGTTCACAGTTCTGGTCTTTAATCACAGTGCTGTTCTGAAAAGCTTCAGCTGATATTGCTGTTGACCTTCCTCTTTTCTTTCTGTCCTGCTGATTTTGCTGAAAAACACTGGCACTTTCCTTTGTTTCAGGCTTGGCCTGGCAATGGTGTAACAAGAGGAAAAGAAAATCAAGTGATAAGAAAGGCATATTTCCTTTTTTAATTCCTGGTAACATGAAAATACAACCTCAGCATGTTGTTAATTGGATATAATTTGGACTGAATGTTTTCCCCTTAGGCTTTTATGTTCTAATTATTTTATTAGCTCTATAAGACATGAAGGATTACCATAAACCACTTGATTAAACCAAGGAGATAGGTACTTGAATTGCAGCTTGTACTAATTGGAAATTAGAGCTGCTGGACTGCATTTATAGCTCTGAATTAATTTATTTTGTGTCTTTGTGCAAGTTATTTAAACTATCTTCCATCTGACCACTTTCTTTGTGCACCCGGATAGGGGTGCATGTGAGTTTGGATTACTCTTAGCCCGTAACCTCTGCTGGGCTTCATTGGTGCCGCTGTCACTTTTGTGTCCTGTCGTGCTTGGGCAGAAAGGCTGCCAGGAGCTTCTCAGGACCTTCTCACCAAGGTGAAGGTGACTACAGAGCATCTGGGCAGCGTGAAGTGCCCAGGCGTGCTCAGCTTCCTTTGGATGGAAGCAGCTGGAGGCTCTGTGTTCACCATTCTGGGGAAGGTGAAGAAAGAGATGAGGGGTCCTGAGGGCTCTTAGCAGCTCTGCAGCTGGTGGGTCTCCAGTCTGGGAGAGTGCTGTAGTATCCTTGCTTTGCCCTCTGGCTGCCAGTTGCGCTTGGTACCCTGCTGTCTTGCAATGTCAGGAGCCATCTGTGCTGCAACGCAGGACAGGTCTGTCGCAGAGGAGAAAGGCCAGACTTCTTTATAAAGTCTCTTCTTGCTTTTTGGTTAATGTCCCTGCTGTTGCAGAGGTGCACACCTGCAGGACTATGTTACCTAGGTTTGCATGCCCAGGAACTGCAATAAATATCCATTTCCGCTGGCGGACGGGATTTCCGCTGGTGGACGGGATGGGCACCCTGCTTACAAATAACACAGAAAAAGCAGAGTTGCTCAATGCCTTCTTTGCTTCGGTGTTTACCTAGGGCAGCCCATTAGAGCCCCAGGCCCTAGGGACAAGAGAAGAAGCCGGTGGAGAGGAAGACTCGCCCTGGGTAGAGGAAGATTGGGTCAGAGAGCACCTAAGGAACCTCAATACCCACAAATCCATGGGCCCTGATGGGATGCACCCCAAAGTGCTGCGTGAGCTGGCAGATGCCATAGCTAAGCCGCTCTCCATCATCTTTGAAAGATCCTGGAGAACGGGGGAGGTGCCGGAAGACTGGAAGAAGGCCAATGTCACGCCAGTCTTCATAAAAGGCAAGAAGGAGGACCCAGGCAACTACAGGCCAGTCAGCCTCACCTCCGTCCCCGGAAAAGGGATGGAACGTCTCATACTGGCCGTTGTCTCCAAGCACATGGAGGACAAGAAGGTGCTCAAGAGTAGTCAGCATGGATTCACCAAGACAGTGAGGTGGATTAGGAACTGGCTGGAAGGCAGAGCTCAGAGGGTGGTGATCAGCGGTGCAGAGTTGGAGGCCTGTAACTGGTGGTGTCCCCCAGGAGTCATTCCTTGGTCCAGTCTTGTTCGATTTATTCATCAATGCCCTGGATGAAGGCACAGAGTGCTCCCTCAGCAAGTTTGCTGATGATACCAAACTGGGAGGAGTAGCCGATACCCCAGAGGGCTGCGCTGCCATCCAGAGGGACCTGGACAGACTGGACAACTGGGCGGTGAAAAACCTCATGCAGTTCAACAAGGCCAAGTGCAAGGTCCTGCACCTGGGGAGGAATAACCCCAGACACCAGTACAGGCTGGGGACTGAGCTTGTGGAGAGCAGCTCTGCGGGGAAAGACCTGGGTGTCATGGTGGATGATAAGTTGACCATGAGGCAGCAGTGTGCTCTTGTGGCCAAGAAGGCCAATGGGATCCTGGGCTGCATTAAGAAGAGCATCTCTAGCAGGTCGAGGGAGGTGATCCTGCCCCTCTACTCAGCCCTGGTGAGGCCGCATCTGGAGTACTGTGTCCAGTTCTGGGCTCCACAGTATAAGAGGGATGTGGAGCTGCTGGAGAGAGTCCAGTGCAGGGCTACAAGGATGATCAGGGGCCTGGGACATCTGCCCTATGAGGAGAGGCTGGGGGGGCCGGGCCTGTTCCGCCTGGAGAAGAGAAGGCTGAGAGGGGCTCTAATCAGTGTATATAAATACCTCAAGGGAGGGAGTGCAGAGGATGGGGATGGTCTCTTTTCAGTGGTGGGCACTGATAGGACTAGAGGAAATGGCCGAAAACTGTAACATCAAAAATTCCATAGGAACTTAAGGAAAAATTTCTTAACAGTGAGGGTGACAGAGCACTGGAACAGGCTGCCCAGAGAGGTTGTGGAGTCTCCTTCTCTGGAGATCTTCAAAACCCGCTTGGATGCAGTCCTGTGCCACGTGCTTTAGGTGACCCTGCGTATGCAGGGAAGTTGGACTAGATGATCTCTAGAGGTCCCTTCCAACCTTAAGCATTCTATGATTCTATAAAAGTACCTCATTGTCCTAAGTTGCTCCTTGAAACTCTATAATGTTTATTAAGTGCACAAAAATCTCCCCTAAACAATCCCCAACAAACAGTTAGGTTGTTTTTTACTGAGATAACTCTTCACCCTAACATAAAGGTTATTTCTTGTACTCTTGTTTTCTGTTTCTCTCAGCCATCTGTTCTCTTTTGGCTTACATTTATATTGTAAACTCTCTGGTGGAGGAACAATACTTTTTTGTGTGCTTGTTTTGTTCTGCTGTACAGTGCCTAGCACAATGGGATCTCCACTATAAGCAGTGTTCTTCAGCCCCTTAATGATGCTGCTTCTATCTTGGTATATATCCTTCCAAATATTTTTTCCGTAGGTGTCTTAGTTATGTTTTTAAGATAACATTATGTGCCCTTGTCACTGAACCACAACTAAGTCTGTCTTCAGGAAATGGTTCTAAATGGAACCGTGATTACGCACATTTAAAACCTGTTAGTTTAGAGTTCTTTCATTTTCCAAGCAGTCCTGAAATTTTTTTCTAGTGCCTCTTTGCATTGAGAGCTTTTCTTACTACCCAGTTACACATGGATTATTTTTCTGAATAAAAGAATACCTAGGGGGAGATGTCTACTCACCTAAATATGCTTGTTATGAATATTGTTATAACAGTGTAACTTGCCCTGGCTGAAGAACTTTTGGATATAGTACAGCTAACCCAGTTTTGGGAGAAAAATGGTAGCTGGTAAATGATGTGGTTTTAAATAAATGCTCCTGTATAAAATGAAGTAGAAAGTGAATTTTAACTAAAAATGAATCAAACTTTTTTTTTTTTTTTACCCAAGTAACTTGAAGATGTTTTAGCAGGTGAGTCTGTACATTTGGATTAAAAACAAACAAAAAACTTTCCATTGCTTTTGTGGCTGAAATTTTAGTGTACTCAGCTGAACTGATTCTTGGTGATCTAAAGACTTATTTATAAACAAAATATACAGCTTTTACAACATCTGTGGAGCTGAAGAGTAAGAGATACAGTGATACTTTCCAGCCATCTAAGGAAACCATTACATTAGAAGGTCTTTTGCTTTAAAATCATATTCCTTGCCTTTTTATTACAATATAAAAGATAAGTGAATTGATACTATTAGTTCACTCAATAGTGTGATCTAGTTCTGTGTAATTCAGAATTTGTTTTCAGCTATCCTAGCTGCTAAAAGTCATTAAAATCTAGAAATAATCAAATGAAATGTGTGGTAATAGTTTTACAAGTGATTGTGGAGCCTCTGTGTCTAAACTAGTATTTATAGTGGGGGAGTAATTGTGTTTAAAAGGAAAAGCAGTAAGAATTTCTATCATATCAATTCTATCAATTTCTAGCATATCAGGAGTTGACAGTATCTAAATTAGTTGATCATATAAATTTGTTGGCACTTGATTTTTCTTTTTTTTTAACCCCATTAGTTATATATTTAAAATAAGTACATTAATTTTCACTTTTGCACAGAATTTATAGGTACTATATGTTTAATTCAGCAACCTGAAATCTTTAATCACTCGTCTTCTAAAACGTTACCGTTCTCTTGTGCAGCATGGGTGAGCTCTCTGTCCATGGGGATGATCTTCTTCTGCTCTCCGATAGTCAGCGTGTTCACAGACCTCTTTGGGTGCCGAAAAGTAGCAGTTATTGGAGCAGCAGTGGGGTTTGTTGGACTCCTTTCAAGTTCCTTCGTAAGGTAAATATACATATATATATATATATATATATATATAGGTGTTTTTTTTGTATGTATTTGGTGTATATATCCCTGTTTAAAAAGAGCCACTAAACATGTCAGGAACAAAACTAATGCTGAGATGAGCACTTAAACAAGGTTGTCCTAGATAATTTTTTTTTTTTGATCTTGATATATGCTGTATTTTAGCAGGTCCATAGGTATTATTATTGTTATTATTATTTACAGATTGCTTTTAAAATACTGTTTTAATATTGATTAAATATATGGCAACTTCCATGAAGCTGTTAATGTTCCAGTCAGATTAGATTGTTTTCACTATTCTCTCTTGTCAAATTGCCAAACACTGAGATGCTGAAAAATCTTGATGTAATGGCATATACCTAGGGCCTATTGCCTTTATTAAGAGATGATTAGTTACTGAAGACTTGGTAGTTGTTTCCCCTTCTCCTCCCTTCCAGATAATGCTTCATCTTGTAACTCTTGTGGAGTAAATTCTGAGAAATGACATGTCGAACTTGGTTACTGGAAGATGAAGAAACAGGAATTTTAGTTATTTTTGTTATCAGAAATTGGCCAGGGAAGAGAGGAGAAGGTGTAGGAGAATAAACTTGCAAGTACCTCTCCTTCCTAACTCTGCCCCTTTCCACCCTTGCCAGAATAAGCAGGAGGAGAATCAGAAGCAAAATTCAGAAGGGGTTTTCTACATAGATGAAAACATACACGCAGGCAGGTTCGCAAAAATGTGTGTTCTGTGCCTGTGCTCCACACGAGTTAGGTTCACGTTGGCTGTGGTCTGGAAGATGGATATCCAGGCTGCATGGCATTGTGCCTGAGCTGGTCCTTCTAGCTTGGGCATATCTGCCCTTCTGTAAAAACACATCCACAAATTTACAGGAAGAGAAGACAAATGCGAGTAGTTATCGTTTAGGTACTGAGATTACTGTGTTTGTATTCTTAGAATAACTCATGCTTCTGGGAAAAGAAAAGTTTTGCTTTCTTGTTAATTGAACAAGTTGCTGGTTTTCTTTTTGAAACTGTGGTTAATCGGCATGCAAATATTTAGCCTATATATTTTTTGAAAGAAGTTTCCTGATAAAAGTTTTCATAGGCTTGAGATAGCAAATTCACATGTGAGGTGAAGACTAAAAGAATGTGCCTTTGAAAATCCTTTCTTCCTCCACCCCACTTCTCAATATTGTGTTAACTGATACTCATTAAAAAAGCTTCTTTATTATAGATAAACCCTCTTGATAAATGAAAGCTGCTTCCTTTCCTTGAACCAAAATACTGTTACTCATGTGTGTTTCCTTGATATCCACTGGAACAACAAGATAGAAGAGGCATGTAAAGGGAAGTTATTTTGTAAAGCCAAAAAGCTGTTTAAAACTCTTATTTGAGTTTTGCTGAATTTGAGGAGCATTGTGTTTTGGGGAACTGAGTTTTTGTTAAATTGCATCCCAGGTTTGTTTTCTTGATGTTCTGATAGGTTACTTAAATTATAAAATGATTTATGTCAATGATATTATCAGTTACGTGAATATAGGTCAGATGCAAAAAGGTCCATATTCTAAAAATTGAGTAAATTGGAGATAGGAGTTACTACTTTTGTTACATACTGATATCTTAATGGGAATTTTATCTCTTAGGAAGCTGAGATGTAAGAGCCTATATAATATAGGAAAAATATTTTACTCTGTATTTCATGCTGCAAACTATTTGAATTAATCTACAGATGGAAACTAAAGTTTTTACCTTTAGTATGTTGCTCTTATTTTGTAATGTCTGCTTTTGTTTTTCTTGAACATTTTCTAATGACAAAGGTAATCGCTCTTTCCACTTATGTTGTTTCTGTTGGCTGCGCTTGATATGATCAATGTTATACGTTGATACATAGTATCAGAAATTGGCACTGTTAGCTGTTAGATATTAACTGTTGTTCCTTCTCATAACACACAGAACAAGAGGTGTCAGATGTGAGTTAGCCAAATATTTATTTTCTAAAAATTTCTATGATTGCATAGGAAGCTTACAACAGAATTATGATCTAGAGAGAAGAATGCTGGCAGATAACATCCTAAGATGAAAAACTTTAGTTCTTTGGCAGAACCACCCTTTCAAACACTTTTAACTGATATATAATCAGCATAACTCAATCCAGTTTACTGTTTAAAATAATTTGTATTGTTTTGTGTATTCTCAGCAAAATTTCTGAAAGTTTCTTGTGACATTTTAATGTGAGAGGAAACTGAAACACAGAAGCTTAAGGACAGTGAAGTGTAGCAAAATTTTGAATTCCTCCAGTAGAACTTCTGATGTCAGGGTGTTCTTAAAATGTTGCTTCTGTGGAGCATTGCACCAATTGATAGCAGCCGTTTTCCTCTGCTTTCTCACAAGAAACTGCTTCAGCTTTTTTTTTTTTTTTTTTTTTAAAAAAAACCCACAATTCAAAATTCCCAAATTGAGAGCTTAATGTATTTATTAATACAGTTTAACTGGCTTTCAAAAACTATTGTGAAAATAGACATAGCTTATTTTAATGAACCAAAGGTTCTTTTGTAGCATAACATTGAAAAAAAAAAAGTAACATACCAAGGACCGCTGCAGAAGTTTTATATGATAACATTTCTGACATGTTAATTCTTTCTTTGTCTAAGGGTAAAAAAAGTTTTCTTTGAATTATTAACATAGTTAATTAAGCTAAAAATAGTATTTCATACTATTAAGATTTCTTGAACCTCTTCATTCCCAGAAAGCTGTGTTCTCAGGTAATGACCATGCTTCATTTTGGTTGTGTTGGATAGCGGGCGATACAAGTAGATGATCTCTGTGATTAGGACTCTTTTACATGAGTTGTTTTTTTCTTATTATTTTTTTTCCCTGTTACTTTTTGGGCTTATGCCAGTGGATCAACTCTGAATTTAGATTATGTAATAAAATTGGATTTATTTGTCAAAAATCAAAACAACACCCCAAAATTTGTTATGTTAATAATATATTACCCAACCCAGAAGTATTTTGATGATACATTTTTCCACTGTTAATAATGTTTGCTATTTTTGCTACTGTATTTTTCTAATAGACAATATAAAAATACTTATTTTTCTTGGAGTCATGAGGAATGCTCTAATAATACGTTTGAATTGCTAGCAGAGCAGAGGTGTGTAAAATGAAAAATAAAATACAATTTTTGTTGGAGAAGGGAAAAAACAAGGAAAAAATAATGATCAAAGTTGTATTTGGCTATTTCATGTTGATTTCTTTTTTTAAAAAATTAGTCAGTATTCAGTAGTTTTCTGCTTAAGTAAAGTTTTGCTTTTCATTGAAATTTTATGAAATATTCTATTTTTTCTGCTGAACAAAACGGCTGATCTAAGCTGATGCAGCATATTTGAACCACAAGTGCCTACAAACTGTCAGCTAAGTTTTGTAATTTTTTCGTGCAAGAACTGGATGTGAACAGTGCTGTGCAAAATCCTAACGAGCTTTTTGGACCTTCCTCTTTCGCCGTAGCACCATTGAACCTCTGTACTTCACCTACGGAGTGGTGTTTGCCTGCGGCTGCTCGTTCGCCTACCAGCCCTCCTTGGTCGTCCTCGGGTACTACTTCAAGAAGCGCCTTGGCCTGGTGAACGGCATCGTCACTGCGGGCAGCAGCCTGTTCACGGTGTCGCTGCCCTTCCTCTTGAGGGTTCTGATCGATTCCGTTGGCCTCTACAACACCTTACGGGTCCTGTGCGTCCTTATGTTCGTCCTCTTCCTGGCCGGCTTCACGTACAAGCCCATCGTTTCCAATGCCAAAGACAAAGAAGAAGGGAAGAAGGGCAAGTTCCGGTTTCCTCCTGGGAAAAAGATTTTCAATTTCTCCGTTTTCAAAGTTACAAGTTACCGAATCTGGGCATTTGGGATCCCAGCTGCACTTTTTGGATACTTTGTGCCTTATGTTCACTTGGTAAGTGCATATCCTTTCCTCCATTCGATATGTTTTAAAAAAGCTATTTCTCTTTGTGTCCCAGGCTAAGAAAATAATGAATGATAGGATGAAATACTTGAAGTGGAGGTTGTGTTGGGAGGAATATGAAACTAATTCTGGTGTGATTTGTGATTAAAAGAGATTTCAGGGCTCTAGCTGGAGCTGTTAGAGACAGCTAAGATTATTAGTTCCTTATTCTCATCCTAAAGTTGCTTAGAAAAAAGCATTGTAGATACTTTAACTGTGCAAAGAGACATTTGAAAAATCTTCTACCAAACCAAACTTGATCACTGACAGAGATGGTAAGAAAACAAATGAATTAGAAATAAAAAATCATGCATATATTTAGAAAGGGTAAGAACCCATGTAGATGTTATCAGTGTCCAGATTTTTGTTTGCTTATGTATGTGGCCTGGTAGATAATTGTGCTCTAATCTTTCGGAAAGCTTGACATATGGGTAATTTAACAAAATAACCTCTGGCTCAACTGATCTTGAAACCAAAGAAAGTGCATGTTTAGAACGAAATCACCAGTAAAAACAATGAAATAGTCCTGTATTTCATAAAGAGCGGTATTTCAACTGTGAGAATACAAGTAACTAAGACTGTCTAGCCCTCAGTCTCTGATAAATGATAAGAAGGAAGGGTTTAATACCTGTAGATCATGTATTTGTTAAAAAAGACTTGAAAAATATTTTGTATGTATCAAGGACTTCTCTGTCCCCAGTAGCAGGAATCTTTCGGGTGGAATTCAGGAGCTGCATCACTGGGTTAGAGAAGGAGGCAGTATCGTGGGTTGTAATGCTCCGATTGCTGCTGGGATTAAATAATGAGCTGTTCTCACAGCTGGAAACACCATCTCTGAAATTTTTTCTCTACAAACCTAAGCTTTTTCCTCCGAGTTTACCTCTACTAAAACTTTGCTTTTGGAACAAAGCATACATACTTGCCTCTCTCTTAATCATTCCAAAAAGAAAGGAAAAAATTTAGTTGGTCAGTTGAAAGAGGAATTTATTTTTGAAATGAGTCTTCACTCAGATTAATATCAGTAGTTGGTAAGCAGTGATACGTGCTAGGAGAATTGCTTAAAACCTTAGATAATCGCAGTGGAACTGAATCTGAGAAAGCATGAATCTTCAGTGTTGGAGAATACCTTTATAAGAGTATAGGAAGAAGGTGGATTTGGCTCTTCTACACAGGTACTTAAACTTTAGTAGATACTTCTTGGACAGGAAGATCAAGATTTGTGTTTTTCGAGGGGGGAGTTTTTCTGTTTTAACCTATCCTTACCTGCTTTTGATTAAAAACATGTTCTATGTAGTTCCAAAAGCTCTGGATAAATAGAAGACTAAGAAATTCTAAAAAGATGCTGGTATTTCCCCTGAACTGGAGCTAACCTTTTTCTGTTTTATTGAAAATGAACATTTTTATTATTCCATTATGTACTGTGCTTTGAAAATAGTATGTGATACCAGAAAAGGGATTTGGCACTTGGGTGAACAACTGCTTTCCTTACGTAAACACTGCTGAATTTCTTCCATCATTAGGGATGGCCTGCAGTAGTTCTGAAGTCACTGTGCCAGACTGTTAGTAGCAAATGTCCTAAGGAAACAAATGTATATACAGCACTCCAGGAAAGATTTAGAGATGGAGTCTTAAATTAGTCTTTTGAAAGTAAAAGTATGGGTTTCTGCTACTGAGAATGGCTACCTTGGGCCTATGTAAATAGAAAGTTATACCCAGGCACCTTCTCTACCTGCACACCTCTCTAAGCCAGAACTTCAACTGTGTGTTCCTGTGGATCCCCAAACAACCCAGGGCCCTTTAGCTCTCCCAGAGTGCCACTAAAGTGGCCAAGCTGGGGCGCTCGGCCTGGTTCTTTCTCCCCCAGTTGCCTTGTGCCCACATATTTCTCAGCCCAGTTTCTCTTACGAAACAAGTCCTGGTTCCTCTACGTAGAAAGGTGGTTCCTGCCACTGCGCTGGATGCTCCGGATGTGGTGAAACGGGCCCAGGTGGCCCAGGCTGTGCGAGGGGCAGGTTCTCCTGTGTCACTGCGATGGTGGTACCAGGTGAGGTGGTAGCAGAGCCTGAGGTTCAGGCGGGACCTTGGAACGCTTCAGAGGCCAACCCCTATTTTCTTTGTCCTTTCTGAATTTTCTAAAGCATGTTGAAGGGGAGAATGCATATTGTGAAAGTTATACTAAAAAAAAAAAAAAGCTTATTTCAAGCTTTGGGATAATAGAAAATATACCATCCACACCCTATTTGCTAGATAGAGTAATAGCTGGTAAAACAAGAGAAAATAAACTCTCTGTGGATTAAGCCCTAACTAAAATTAAACAAATTATCTGGTGTGCAGGCTAGCTATTCATATCAGGGAGTTGATTCATGGGATTACTTATATCGAATAGTTGTTAATCCTCTCAGTTTTAAATCCAGTAATTGAGAACATTTTTTTTTGATGTCTATACAGAGCCAAATAGAAACTACTTTAGCTCATTTGGTTTAAAATCTTCTGTCCACAATAGCAATCTGATTGACACACATCTTTGCAAGCAGTTCTTAATGCACACCATTTCATTAAGGAAATGATTAAGTGTATTTGAATATTAAGTAAATCTGAAAGAATTTGAGAGCACAGAGTCTCTGCATGCTTTCTTGTGCCATGCTTGTTCTGTTAATAAACAAGAGGCTTCCGTTTTCCAGGGATAAGTCCTTTCTAGTGAGCATGTCTGTGCTGTGCTTTGGTACCCTTCAAGAAAGCTGCAAGTACCTCCTTTTCCAGGATCAAAGATCCTTAGTTCGGATGAGCTTACTAGGCTGGCTTTGCTAAAACATCATTTAAGGCACAGGGTGTGCTAAATAGTTTAAAAGTGATGCTCCTTCTTGTGCTTTATTTAGCTTAATTAAAAAAAAAAAAAAACTTAAAACGGGTGCTTACATTGCAGTCTTTTCTAAGGTAGGTTCAATGGGATTTTAGGATCAGCATTGACATGTTCACACAAAGTATGGACCTGTACTGTGTTCTTATTAGGACTGATAATGTTTTTTATATTTTCTGTACAGTATTTTAGTACTTTAGTAATTTGCTCTGGAATTTTTACAATATCTGCATAAATTCAGATGATGCATTGTTTCAAACAAAGATGTGCAGTTCAGTTCAGATATTCAGTTCAGTACTGATATTAAATGCATCTTGTTGCTAATGGTAGGTCTTTTTCGGAGCACTTAAAATATATATAAAAATATATATTTAAATGTAGGATGAAAAGTTGGGCTGAATAATCAGGGCTTGAATTTCCAATGCTATGTAGTTAAAATTTAAGTATTTCTGTAACTATTTTCTGTATACTGCAGGCAAATATTTTGTCTTTCTCCAAAGGATGTTCAAGCATTCCAATTTCAAGTGGGCATTAGGCAAATCCCATTTATAGACTATTAAACGCAATACTTAGTGCAAATATTTATTATACATTTTACTTTTGAAAGTGGATGTTATGTAGTGCATGAAAATTGCATATTGATATGGTTTACCTTTCTATTTTAAGTTTATCCTATACAAAGTCTAAGTACGTCATATAAAGAAAATATGTGCTTGTTAAATATGGACTGAATTGCACTTGGAAAAAAAATAGGCTTATTGTTTAGATGTATTTATGGAGTTGTATACAAAGCTACTCCCCCTAGTTTGTGCAGAATATAGTTGCTGTGCAATCTGAAAGTTGACTTAGCACTGACCATATAGATATTCATAGTCCATGATGGGTGCATCTTTGCATATGTAGAGATTTTTGGTTAGCAGTACGGAGTGTGTTCTGTGCTTTCATGTGTGTCATGTTTGGGAGCTTGTGTTTTTGTTGTGAATGTGAATTTTCCTAGACTGTAGTTGGTCAAAGCTATTAGCAGTGCAGAGTGGTGTTTGTTTGAATTATTGACAATTCTGAGGATTATAATCATGTTTTGGACATAACTGACTAGTACAACAGATCTCCTCTACAGAAAACGTTGAGCGGTGAAATATTTAGAGACCTGATCAAGATTCTTAAGGCTGAGTAGGATTTTAAATATCAAATCAAGCTTTTTTCCTTGAAGTTTATTGTGCCATCTTTGGTCTCCACATTTACCAGGAAGTACATCTCTTCCAGTAAGTTTCAGAGCCTGTTCAAACTTACAGGTCAAATCCATTGACATACAGCAGTACTACAGTAAAAATATAGATTGTGCCATGTGCTAGGCTGTATCTGACACATGTATCCCATTGAAAATAGCCTTTGGCTATAGGAACGCATTATAGTGTATAATGCACATGCCTCCATCTTCCTTGAAATTCTGGAAGAGTTTAGTAAGTGTCTGTGAAGGCTTTCTTTGCGTTCAGGGCAACAGTGCTGCTGAGTTACCTTCTGGGAGATGCTCATAGGTGATTCTGGATTTTGGTGACAAGGTCCACAAACTTAGAACTGTCCTGAGAACTCACCAGAGAGTTCTTTCTCTAGTGTGTCTCTGGGCTGAAAGAATTATGGGCAATGCTGGAATTGCTTTCTATTATTAAGAGGAGAAGATCAAGACTTTAAGGGCTTTAAAGTTCCAGATACGGAACTGAATCACTTGTATCTCATCAAAATAGCTGTCAGGCACTTCCTATATACACTTTTTTTTCCCCCCAACATAGACAAATATTAAAATACATAAAGTTGATCAGTCTCAATTGGAGAAGATTGCCTAAGTGGAGTTTTAACTCTTCACTAGTCTGATGAGGACCAAGAGTTTCATTCCTGAGAGACACAGTTGGAAACTCTAAATACTTTGTTAGTCACAAGAAATCTTTTAATCCTTTTATATGAATGCTCCCATTTTCTAGAATGAGTCACAGTATTGGACAGTTCAGATAGTTATTTTTCTCTGCTCTGTGTGGCTTAGTCTGTTTCCAGATCCCTCTTGTTTTTTTACCTTGAACTTGCAAGGCCTAGTTGGTATCCTTGGACAGAAAGAGAGCACTGCCTACTGCTCTCGTTCCCCATCTTCTGGGGGAGCATCCATTTTGTTCCTCTGCTTTAGCAAGGGAAAGCTGTCATCTTCTTCATTTTAGACGCAACAGAGTGAACAGGAGGGCTTGCTCACGTGGGTAGTAGGTGATGCAGGTTTCTGTTACCAAGGAGATTAGATTTTTTTTGTCTCTAGTGCAAGATTCTTGCCTTCCTGCAGGACTTTTGTTTTGCAATGTTGGAGTGCCTTAAACCAAAGCAGCATGGATTTGTCCTTTAGCTCTGTTCTTCATCAAACATTTTGACACCTGAGCCACCTCTTTCTCACTACGGAGCACTGATGTGCTGTGTCTTTGCCAATAGGAGGTCCCATTCCGCTGTGCAGCATCAGTCTAGTCCTCCTACCTGTTTGAGTCAGTGTCCCCTAGAACATTTGTCAAAAATGTTTTCCTGTGCAATGAACTCCACTGGAGAGGAGCTAGAAGCCAAGCTCATTGAAAAGATTCTCTATAGCTGCAGTTTCCCTAGGAGCATTTTTGACACTCTTACTATGTACTTAGACGACCATATTCACTGCAGTTTATTCAATTTCTCAAAGTTTTATTTATTCAGGACCAAATAGTCTCTCCATTCTGTGCATTCAGAAAAAATGACCACTTATAAGCTTGCTTTTTTTCTCCCCTCTGCCCCCTCCCTTCCAATCAAAAGCTTTCAAGTCATTATAAAAAATAACAGCGATTCTGGAAAATGATGGGAACAGTGATCCCTCAAGGATCTCCAAGTAGATCTGGTCTGATGTAGGTATCTGGACAAGCTATAGTTGAGATACCTGCAAGAGATGGTGTTTTGCCCACTAGAGCTGAAGCATCATCCCTAACACTGCTCACAGATATTTTTGTAATCCTCGAGGCCAATCTGCAAATGCTACATTCCCTAATATTGTCAGGCTTGAAATCTCTAATGAGACTTTCCATTTGAGAAAACAGTGTTTCAGTTGCTGTCTGAAGAGTCGCTCCCTCTGCATGGATGGTGGCCTTTGCACTGCACCCTTTCCTCCCCACTGCACCGTGTGCGTACGCTCAGGGAAGCAAAGCGCGGAGGAGTTAGGTACCCTGCAAAGACTGCAGCTCTTCAGTCTGTGCATTTGGCCTAATCTTGTCCTCCTTTCCTTTTAAATGCTGTACCCTCAGATTCCCATAGTGGAAATAAATGGAAACATATATATATATATGCACACACACACACACATATGTATATATATGCTCTGTTCTTCATGCCTGAGTGTAAAGTATGATGAAAAGTATGATGTGTACTGTATGGACTCCAGTAACCAAAAATCTCTGAACATAAACATATAAAGCACATGCATATCCACAGTGGGATGCGTAAATAGCACATATTAAAGCAGTTTAGTTTTTGTAAGGTAAGTACTGTCCGTCCTTTGTGAATCACTTATTTGCTACTTTAAAGCATGGCATAAAATAATGCTTAATGTCTACTTAATAGGTATGTCTAGTTTGTTTTTTACTCTAAAACTGCATTGCCATGTTTACTTCAGCTTTTGTTCAGGAGGCTGTTCATTTCTTCATTTTTCCTCTGTCATTTCCTTTTCCTAAAGCCTACCATGTCTTTTATTTCCTAGAAGCTGCTGTTAGTCTGTTTTGTAAAGATAGGCTAAATCTTTTAAATAATGTTCAGCAGATAATCGTCAGACAGATATTTCTCCATGTGGTAGATAATCTGAAGAAGTTAAAATTACAGGCAATTGTAGCACTGTTGTCTTTCTCATTCACTCTACTGTGTTTCTGTCCCAATACAGGAGAGAGAGGAGGAAAAAACAAACAAACAAACAAAACAAAAACAAAAACCAAACTTAACAAGGCCCTGGTTGTGTAAAGTTCAGATGTAATTATTAAGCAGGTATTTCCTAGACCTCAGATCTTTGGTGGTTCCCCATGCTTTACTTGCCTTTCTAATCTTTGCATTTATCTCCCTTCAGATCTCAACATCTGCTGCAGTTTGACTGCCCAGGTTAGTGGAATTTTCCCCCTTTATCCACTCTGTAGTTTTCCACCCATTTTTTCCCCAGTATTCCTCAGCGTTGATATGGCAGTATCTATTCTTTACTAGATTGTCCATTTTTGGATAAGGGGTGGGGCAAAAAAGGAAAGAAAATTATTTTTGTACTTTATATTTGTAATTGTTATGAAAGTATATTTAAGCTATATCTTCCAAAGAAGTACTGGAGAAGCATTAAAAAATGTACAGAAAGAAGAGAAACTAAAAGGAAATCAAAGTATTTTACAGAAGCAGAAGAAAATAAAAGTTTACTAGAAAAAAAGTACTACTTTAGGTAGTAGGTGTACTCAGGTGTATGTAATAAGCAGCTGTTGAAGGGTAAGAGCAGAGCAGGCTCTTTTAGGTCTGTGCAATACTAGCGGACTGAAAAAAAAGTGTGAGTCATTTCATGATTTCCTTTGCAGACGTGTTAACATAATTTTAACACTTGTCAATATACTTTTGGTAATAATAAAATATTGTAGTAGGAAGCAAACTCCAGCAGTGAGTTCTCCTATGTTCTTAGAAAATGCTGTCTTAGTGGTAGAACTGAGCCTTACATTTTTAATGTTGAAATTCAGTCTTGTGTCTTTGGGTGCTTGAACTAAAATCTTCAAGCTCCACAGGTCTTCAGAAACCTGGAATCACAATTAACTTCCTCCTATTACCTTCATACAGAATTAAGTGAAGAACTTTCACTCATTTAGATTGGTTTTCACATGTTCAGTATCTCTTCCAAGAGCATTTTTCTTTGAGGAAATCCCAGGACCTAGCTCTTCTCTTCGCACTTGGTTGTTTTTGATCATCAAGCCATTGGTTATTGCTCGGATTCCTTTCTGCCTGTTGAGTCAATACTTCAGTCATTGCCACTGAACTATCCTGGGAATAGAGACATGTGCTTTGGGATCCATGCAGGTAGAAAAGGGAACTGAGCATAAATCTCTATCTTGAGTAAGGATTAGATCTCTGTACAAGAGGAGGAGGGGGCACTATCATTATCATATTTTGTTTCGTTTTAGAGGAAAATGCCATATGTCTATCAGACCAGGGCTTGGATAAAATGAAGCAGCAGTAGCATGTTTCCCCTGCTAGAAATGTTGTCTTATACTGAGATAATTGAGAGAAGGTTTTTTTGTGCGTCCTCAGTGGAATTGCACAGTCCTACCAAAGCAGAGGTGACTGTGAGCTTGTCCACAAGTAGATCTCTAAAGTTAGTGTTTTGGATGCCCCCGGAGCTGCTTGGCAGCTGAATAAATCTGTATCTTGAATTTGCCTGTGGTCTGCAGTCCTAAGACCTAATAAAGGTAGTACAAGCTCTGTTGTGGAGTAATGAAGTCATCTTGGCTCAGAAGATTTGACAGTAGTATTGCAACATTTTATGACTGAAATTATATAAGTAAATGAATAAATCCGTAATTTATTCACTAGTCAGTTCCCTCCATCAAGCCTTTTCCATACCATGTTGTTCCTGCAGATACATTAAAAACAAAACGTAAGTTTATTCATAGATTTTTAGGTTTAAAAACAAAAATTTATTGCTAATTGCTGCATCTGCTTTTTTTTCTGACGTAAGTGAATCATACAATTTAAGTGCACTGTTCTTTTGCTAATTCTACAGTTGATTTGAGAAATTGTTTTGAGGTACAGTATTTTTATGTAAAATGGGAACTAAATGTAAAATGGGAACTAAAAACTAAAAAAGCACTTATTTTCATTCTGATTTTTGTCCAGCTTTCAGTGTTTCTTTGTTGTCTTCCTGTCTGAGTATCTGCAGAACATGAACACTCTCTTGAAATAAAAATGACAAACATATTTAGTTTTTTGATAGGGCAGATGTTAGAGACCTTATCTTTTAGCTGCCCTTCAGAACATCATTCAGGCTGAAGGGCACTTGTGTTGCTTGACTTGAAGACCTTCCTTTGACTGACATAGCTTCTACGGTCTGAAGAGTGAGAAGCTCTTCCAGAGAGCACATCTTATGATAGGATCGAGATCACTCTAGAACTGACCTTGATATTGCTAGAATTCAAGTTTGTGATTGTTTCAGACTTTAATTTGTTCTTACTTTCTTGAGATCATAGACAAAAATAATGCATAGTATTGTGCCAAAAGTGTTTTTCTGTCTGTCTACTCTATATTGTGAAGATTGCTTAATGTGTGGATGTTTTTGATAAAAATGATCACCTGTGGTGGATGATAATGTGTAGATGGTTCTTCATCTTCATTTGTAATTAATGATGATTAAATTGGCATCAAGTTGATCTGTGAAAAACTTTTAAAATTAAACTGAACTTTGAAGCTTACAAAAATATGCACAACAAAAGGCTTTATCTCCAGTCTTTGTAGGTGCTCTGAGTGATAAGATAGCACTCCAAGAAGCAGGTGATAAGTGATGCTATGTAAGCAAAAATGGTAGATTTGTGTTGATTTAACAGAAGTAAGCAAAAATGACGATGTGTTTCATTTAAAATAGATTCTTCTAGGTTGCCATGTATTTTGGCAGGGGAAGTCATCTTTCCAGTCAGTTTCCTTTTTCACTTGAAGAGTGTGTGGGATTACTAGCAATCTTTTTGTGAACTATGACTACTACTGAAAAATAATCTTTTAAAACATAAGGAGGAAGAAGACAAGATGTTTTTGAGGATTATTGAATAAATAGGTAAAAAATCAACGCACAAACAAAAAAACTTATTAGCAGAGTAGCATCTGCAGGAATATATATTTCTGCAGCCTATCCATGCCTGAAAGTGTTTTGGTGTTATCACATTTGTGTTAAATAACTGACTTTATGTGAACTGGGAACAAAATATTCTGCTAATAAGCTACCTATGTTAGAAATGGAACCAAAGACAAGAAAAAGAATTTAGCTCCCAGTAAAGTTTGTATAATACACACATGATACCTTTTTATTCTTGTGTAGAAAAAAAAAATCAGAAGAGGAAATAAATTATTGTGTCTTAAAGGTTCACTTTATTTTTATGAATAAATTTAAAATTCAAATGAATCAGAGGTGTTCCTCTGCACATACTGATCCAACAATTCTGTGAAATTTTCTTCCTCTTTATATTCCTCTTTGTCAGGATTTTTTTGCTCTATTATTGTAGCAAGGCTGACAAGTTTGACCTTATATTTGTTTAGAAGTCAAGGCCAAAACATTATCATCAGGATACAGAAGAGCACCGTGTGTGTGTGTTAGAGAAAGACTAAACTGGACATGTAGCAACAGATTCATGCTGCAACTTAAGTATGTTGAAAAAAAAAATTGTTTAGGCTTTTAATTCAACATTGTAAAAAAAAATTACTGTCTTTCAGTAGCTGTATTTTAGTGAGTAGCTTCCTGTTACTTTGCATATTTGTGCAAATATGCCCCCCCCAATTTACAGCAATCAGTTAAGATTGTGATTGTACCGTAGATGTGGATCAAATCACAGAATGATAGGAGGACAGCCTGTAGGTATCCCACTACCTCATTCATTTTAACTGTAGCTTAACTAGTATTAATAATCTCCACAACTAGCAGATAGTCACTGCTAGTCTGCAGTTGTCCTGCAATTCAGAAAACGCTTCCTAATGTCCAACTTAAAATTTCCTTTGTTTCAGCTTAAGCTGATTCTTTCTTGTTCTGTCTGTCACTGACATTGCAAGAACAATTTACTACACATTCTCTGAATGCCTCAGTGCCTCTGAGACTTATTTTGGTGAAGGGCATCTTTTTGAATCTTTTATCATAAATGATGCTTATCAAAATTCTGCTTATTGCCAAATATTTCTTTTGAATTCTGTGCAGCTGGTCTAACCTGTAATGATTAATGTCCAAGATGAGGCATCATAATCCGTCGCAGGCCTTGCTGGTGCTGAGCGGATGGGAGTATCAGATCAAGTGTCTCCTGAACTGATGTGTCCTGTTTCGGTTTTGCAAGGGGGTGGCACTGCTGGAATGTGTTCAACTTTGATCTGCTAAACTTGCTAAAACATTGCTTCCTGAACCCTTTGGAAAGAGCTGTTGTCCATCATTCCCCAATTTTGTAATTTATGCATCCATTTTTATCTTTTTTTAATATTATTTACCTCATTTTTATGGAAAGGAATTTTATGTCTTGCTGCTCTTTGTATGTCTGTCTAGCCTTTTACCTCAAAAGGCTTGTAATATCCCCCTCATATGATATCATTTTCAAATGTAGGAAGTGTATTCTCTGTATCCTTAATGAAAACGGTACACAGTGATAGATCAGAGGCGTAATTTTACAGAGAATCACTAGTAGCTACTTTTGAAAAAGAGCTTTTCTTGCGAATCTTTATAGTTGTTTTATCTAGAGCATATATTAAACCCACTCATGAGATTTCAAAATGCTAGTTAAGGACAAGGTAAGTTACGTGTATCCTTCTCTCTGTTCCCAGGGTTTGCTACCCAACCCACAATAAAGAAAAGTTGTTTTGCGTGGTTTGACGTGTGTGTAACTCTGGAACTCACCAGTAGTTGTTAATTTTGAATACAGCGGCTAGTTTAGTTTTGAGAATAAGAGAAAAAAAAGCGACACTATTTGCAGGCCACAAGGAACTGATTGAAACTGATTGAAATAATCTAATATGTGGACTGTTATCACAGATGATAATTAAATAGAAAGAATGGTTAAAAGCTAAGTTATGATGTAACTGTCTCCATTTGTGTGTATATGACACTTAAGCATCCCTGGCTTTAGTCCTCAACCTTCTTCCTGGTCTCTGTGATCTTCCCCTGGGAGATGTGCCCCCTTTTCTATATGTCCTGGTTCTGGTCAGTCCACCAGTATCCGTGTGCCCGTTTCTTTCCACTGTCTCTTTTGGCTCAATGAAATCTCTGTTGGCATCTTCAGGAGCTCCTAACTGTTATCCCAAGAGATAAAGTACAGTCGAGGAGGGAAGGAGCATAAGTCATGGACTGTCTCGTGCGTCTTTGTGGCCGTGCTGCCTGTTGCTGCCTCCTTTCAATCTCCAGCATGGTCCTTGCACCATTCCCTTATTATCTCTTGGGCTTCTCTCTTAGCAGGTGTCCTCTCCACACCTGAGAACTGGTTTAATTATTTCAAAATGGATTGCCACTTCTGATTCTAATAGGTGGAAAAACTAGTTATTGGTTAACAGTCCTTGTCTGTTTTGTTCCCGTTTTTAGGTTTTGTGCTATTGCCTATTTTGATCTCTGGGATCATACTTGTTCTCCCCAAATTCTTAGTTTGTTCATGAATGACTATGTGAGGGCAAAAGGAGAAAAATCTACCTAGTTGTAAAACAGATTTTTCCCTAATCTAGCCTGAATTATTCTGTTTTATTATTTATTTATGTTAAAGGAACTTAACAGTTAACCTGGTAACTGTTATTTTCAGTTTTACTGAAGAATTTCAGATTATGTTTGTTCAGAATCTTAATGATGTAGCAATTGTGGTATTTTAATCTGTTCCGGTTGGCGAAATAGAAAATTCCCTGATTCATAGAATCCTTAAGGTTGGATGGGACCTCCAGGGATCAGCTAGTCCAACCCCTGCACACGCAGGGTCACCCAGAGCACGTGGCACAGGGCTGCTGATTCTCATACAATAATCTTGTTTTTTTCAGTCTGTCCTTGTTCACTACCCTATTGGTCCTGGCAAGAAATCTTCCTATGTTTCATTCTCCTGAATAAACTTTTTCCCATAAATATGTCAACCAAAGAGATTTTATTGTGATAAATGTAAGAAAGTGTAAGATGAATGTAAGATTAAGACTGGCCAGAGATCGAAAGGGGAAGCGTCATTGTTATTTTGTGTCAGGTAGGTAAACAGGAATTATCTGGAAGATATATATATATGCATGTTTTTCCTTGTCATGCGGACAGCCTTAATTTTTTAAAAAATGCTACTTTATTTATATCAAAATGCTGGCAGGTTTCCCTTAAAATGGATCTATATTAGGTACAGGCAGTGTAATTTCATATAAAGATCAGATTGCTCCTGATGTTCAGGAGTCAAGATCATTAAAGGAGTTGCTGGTTCATTGCTAGTTTTGGGATCATCAGTAAAAGTTTCTCCAATGGAGTCTGGATTAGAAATGTCTTTCCTTTAAATTTACATCACCCTTGTTCCAAATATTTATGTGATTCTCTGGCAACAAAGTTTTTTTCCACTGTTATTTTTTTCTTCATATTCTTATGTCCTTTTTTTCTACAGAGTAAGCAGTGATTTACCTGGAATTATTTTGTGCTCTGTTTTTCAGGATGTTCTGAAACTGTCAACCTTTCAGGACAGTTCTCTTCAAAGTTCGTGCTATGTCTTTATCAAGGCAAGAGATAGGATTTTTCTTCAGGCCTTTGAAGGAATCAGTTTGTTCAGGGATTTTAGATGACTTGTTTGTTGGAGCAAGGGTACTACTGTCTGATTAAAACCATGATGCTAACAAAGTAGAAGCACATGCACATCATCGGGAAGGCTGATGTTTCCTCAGGATGTGTGTGTGAAATAAACCCAGGCTTTTAGTTTTCTGAAATTATTGAAGATCTAATTTTCATCTTGTAGGTGATCACCTGTATGATTTTTCTACACGTAACCGTGCAGTTGTGTTCTGTCTGTTGTTAATATCTTTTTTGTAATGTGCTTAGTTTGTCCTTGGCTTTTCCCTTTCTTGCACTGTTTGCTTGAAAAGAAAACCATGTGTTTTAATCTGTGAGTGATGGGTTTAGAGGATTGTTGTGTTTTGTGATAACGCTCTATGGTTTTGTGAAGGTCATAGTAGAAATAGACTGTAAATCAATAGATTGTCAGTACTGTCATACCTAGTTCAGCTAAATCTTATGCATAATTCAAGTGTAGAAGTGTTTTGCATGTCTGGATTCAAAATTGCAGATTAAGATGATCAGTTAGGCATATAGAGAGTTGTATATTTATGGCTTGTGTAGTTTGATAATGAAAAAAAGAATGCTGATAAGAGACATTGGCTGAGGAAGTTCACAAGTCTTTACAGAACAGCTCTTTTAGAGTTAAAAATCTAGGGAAATCTGAATTCTGGAAACATTTCATTTAAGATACCTAATCCTAACTAAACTAACTTAAAACCTGTGGTTACAAGACATTTCTTCAAAGCTGTAATGAATTAGCACTGACAATTCTAAATTCTGAATTGATGTATTTTCAGATATTCAGTTAATGATGCTGTTACTACTTAGAGGTTGCTAGTGACTATATCCCTGAGGCTGCATATCACAGCATAGGATCAGGAGATAACTGAGGTTGGAGGGGAGCTCAGGAGATCTCTAGTCCAAGTTCTGCTCAAGCAAGGTCAGCCATGAGATCAGAGCAGGTTGTTCAGGACTTTGTCCAACTGTCCTTGGAAACTTTCAACTTCTCCAGTCAACCTGTTCCACTGCCTTCATGCTGGAAAAGCTTTTCCTTGAATCCAGCTGGAAGCTCTCTTGCAAGCTAAATAGTAATTTAGATATTTGCTCAAAATGAGTAATGGTTATTTTCATATTTGGAGTGAATTGAAACCAGGGTTTACCCCAGTGGTCTGAAAAAGGACAGCATTTCACCCTCCGAGTTTGCCTTGAGAAATCCAGTTACTCAGTTGTAAGTACAGCATTGAGAGTTACCTAGATGAGCTGTATCTTCCCCCTCAAAAAGCACGTGGGGAGTGGATGGACCATATCTATTACTTGACAAAAGATACTTATCTTGCTACTTGGGCAGCAGATATTGATAGAAACACAAGCATGGACATGGGAAAACCATGAGCTTTCCTTCTCCCATTTGCCAGAATGGGAAAAAAACAATCTGTCCTTTATGTCCAAATAAAGGGAAATCTAATCAAATTCTTTTCCCAAAGAAAAGAATTATTTCCCTTTTCCAAATGGAAATGATTTTTTTAAGTTTCAAATGATATCACATAATCAGAATTGTTATCAAAAATCAGTGTGCAGCCTTTGCTATACAAGTTGGTAAGCCTGTGCAGTTTTACAGCTGGAAGAGAGAGATTGCAGAACAATGCAGATAATTTCTACTTCTCCTCGTGCTCACTTTGGCTTATTTGATATTGCCAGCAGTGTTTCAAAAAGTGCTTGCGTGAGAATCTTACGTATGTTCTTCATGGCTGAAAAGGAGGGGAGAAAAAAAATGCAATGCTGCCACAACTCTGGAACCAGAACAAATTAAAAAATGCATCCAGCACTTTTTTCCTCTCTTCCCTTGAAGGTCATCTAGTCCAGCCTCCCATCTGAAGGACATTGGCCAGGATCACTTTCAAACAGCTTTTGAATATCTCCAAGGAAGGAGGCCCCACATTTCTGGGCAACCTCTTCCAGTGTGCAATCACCACCCAGTAAAGAAGTTGGCCTTATGTTCAGAAGGGCCTTCCTGTGATTCAGTTTGTGCCCTTTGCCTCTTATCCTATTGCTGGGTACCACTGAGAAGAGTCTGGCCCTATCCCCTTGACACCCTCCCTTCAGATCTTGCACACACTGATAAGATCTCTCCTCAGGCTTCTCTTCTCTAGGCCGAACAGTCACAGCGCTCTCAGCCTCTGCTCATGAGAGATGCTCCACTCCTTTCTTCTTCAGAGCCTTCTTCTCATTTTGCTGCAGTAGCTCCGTGTCTCAGTGCTGGACACAGCATTGCCAGGGCTGAGGAGAGGAGGAGGAGGATCCATTGCCCTGCTGACAATGCTCTGCCTAAGGCAGCCCAGGATACCATTGGCCTCTTGGCCACGAGGGCGCTTTGCTAGCTCATGGTCAGCTTGTTCTCCAGGACCTCCAGGCTTATCTCTGCGGAGCTGCTCTCCAGCAGGTCGACCCCCAACCTGTGCTGGTGCCTGGGGCTTTTCCTCCCCAAATGCAGGACCCTGTACTTGCCTTTCTTGAACTTCACGAGGTTCTTCTCTCCCCAGATCTCCAGTCTGTCCATGTCTCTCCAAATGGCACCCAGTCCCTTCATCCAGGTCGTTGATGAATGGTAATAAACACTGATAATAATTTGGTAATCAACACTGATAATCATTAATCACTTTAGATGATTAGACCTCAGATTATGCCCTGGCCAGTGAAGCCAGCAGTTCTTCTGTGGATTCCACACTATCGACGCTAATCGTAATAGGTTGATGGTAAAAAAAAAATGTACTTGGGCAATCATTTCCATATTAGATGTAGCAATGTTGTTTTCTTGAACTAACCTCCTTAACAGCTCAGTAACTTAGAGTAACATATTTTCAGCTTCTTGTTGATACGACACTTGACACCGACACGCCAGTGCAAAAATACTCTAACATCCATAAATGCGGAATAAGCAAGTTTATTCTTTTCAGCCAAATTTTAAGTCTCAGAGATTTGTGGATTATTTGTGTTTTAATATTAAGTTTTCCAGGGTTTCTCCTATTTTTTCATTCTAAAGCAAATTTTTATTTTCTTTTTAAACAGATGAAACATGTAAAAGACAGATTTGGTGACAGCGTGCCAGAAGAGGTGCTTCTGCTGTGTCTGGGCATTACCTCAGGAATTGGACGATTGATCTTTGGCAGAGTTGCAGATTATATTCCTGGAGCAAAAAAGGTCTATTTACAGGTATGTCTTCATGCAATTGTGAAGGAATAGATAAATGATACTCTAAAAGTTTTGGTTGCAGATGCTGTGAGTAAACATAATTAACTTGCATGCTCAAATGTGAGGAATTTCAAACCTTTAGCAGCTGACCGTATAGCTTTTGGTACAAGGGGGCTTCTAACAAATTGTAGGTACTGACTGGCTGTTTACAGTTGCAAATGAAAGACCAATGTTTAACACAGCGTGACAAAACCTCTGAGGATTCTCTAGATTCTGCTTTGCCTTTTATCCTGTGATTTCATGTTTTTTTTACAGAAAGATTTCTTCTTGTGCCTCTACTAAGGATTCTAGATCTCTTTTTTCCCTTGGTCTTTATTAGATGATAACTAATTAGGTGGCAAATACTCCCATGCCTATCACATGATAATTCAGCCATGGGAATATTAGAGATACTTGAGCAGGTTTTGCTGAATGGAATGGGTTACTTGGCATCTTCAATGAGTAGTAGAAAATCACATGGAGGAGATAAATCAGCATTCTTCCAGAAGTGCTGATGTTTGGGGATGGAAGGAGGCTATACATTTTGTCTTCCACAGCATTATTTTTTGAGAAAGTGCAGGTTATTGAAAAGATCTAGTTGTAATACCCTAGCATTTATTAACCACTATTGTGGTGCAAAAAAAAAAAAAAAAAAAAAACAAGGGAGACATCCAGCGGCTATTATTTGTACTGCATGATTGAAAACAAACCTGAAAAAGAAAACCTTTTTGAATGTGCAGCATTTGTTGCCATAGTTACATAAATCTAGACTCTCTAGTAAAAGGGACTGGAACCATCTCATTCGTTGGGATTCATTTCACTGCCTCTTGTTACATTTTTAGGATATTTCATTATTAGGACAAATGGTGGAGAGGCAGCATCTCACGTATCTTAAAAGGCACAAATGCCTTTGCTTCTGTGTGATGTATGTCATGCAACAACATTTTAAAGCTTTTTTGTTTGGTTTTGGCTAAAACTAAAAAGCAATGACTTTCCTTCTTAGGACATAAATTCTGACCCTTCTGTTGAGTATTGTTGGTTTCAACTAATTATAGTTAGGAAAACAATATATTCCTTGTAGATTAGCCCTGTAACACATCTACATCCTTAGCTCTTTTGTTTCAAATCAGCATTTTTATGTGAAAAAAGGACTCTTCACTGCATCTCATGAGTGTGCTTCATGTTTATCCAATTCCCTTGGTCTTCAGTCTTCATTTGTTCATACCATCAGTCTTCATTTGTATCTCTAAGCTGAGTGGTACTGGTGTTTGTAGACATGATGGTCATAGATGCAACCAAGACAGAATTTGTAGGGGACCTAGAGAAAGTGTATATGCCCCAAAACTTTTAGTTTCAGTGCTTTTTGGTTTTGAGAGATATATCGATCTTTAAATTGTAAATCTTTGTATAACTAAGAGTAATAAGAATACTTATATAGTCAGTTTTTGATCTCCAATCAGTCTTTCACAGCACTGTAGCGAGTATCATATTTCCTTGCAAATATTGATTCAGATTTGAATTTGACAAATGCAAATGAAACTATTTCCACCTGCAACTTGAGTCTTACAAGTGTGTTGTGCAAATTTAACCTTTATCCTTCCTTTTCTGAATTCTTTCTTAAGGAGCTCTTTTGTTGAATTCTGCTTGGTAAGTGATGGTTAGTAAGCAAATGATACTTTCTATCTTTTTGATCCAAAGCGTTTAGTGATTCCTATTTTAGTGCTGCTTCTGTCATGACAACAATGTCTTGTCTACAATTTGTCTGCAGATAACCACATTATTTCTTAGATATAGACTCACCTTAAATAGCTTTGTATATTTTATGTAATATAATTCCTAGAAGAACAAAAAAAAAAAAATCCTTCACCTGTATCCTTACATTTCTATGCAACCCAGTTCCTTGATCGTCTCTATTTCTGCATACCATACTGCAACTACTTCGCATCAGCTTTCTTTAGTGTTCTCAGTAGTATATATTATCTGAAAGAATTTTTTATGCTCTGTTGAAAATTAAGTCTTGTCCAGGTGTCTGCTTGCAGGCTTTTCCTAATGAGCTCACGATAATATTTATTTTAAAGGAAACCGGGGCGGGCAACTTAATTCCTTACAAATGCAGGAAGACCTATCCACTCCCTTATCTTTGCTGATTTAATGCATGACTTTTGTGTTTTTCCTTGATAATATTTAGGTAACCTCATTCTTCTTCATTGGCCTTATGTCTATGATGATTCCACTGTGCAACGTCTTTGGAGCCCTCATTGCTGTCTGTCTCTTCATGGGCCTCTTTGATGGCTGCTTCATTTGCATTATGGCTCCTATTGCCTTTGAGCTTGTTGGTGCTCAGGACGTCTCCCAGGCCATAGGATTTCTGCTGGGACTCATGTCAGTACCTATGACTGTTGGTCCACCGATTGCAGGTAAGTGTAGACCAAGTCTGTAGCTGTAAATATGTTTCGAGTTGTTACTGCCAGTTTTTCGGCTCCTACACATTATGCAGTTCATTTAAATTGGATGTCTTCCCGTTCCTTGCTCCATCATATACAATGAGTTTACCTGCTGCTCTTGGGTTGCTGATAAACTCTTACTGTTTACAGTTTGCTTCAGTCTTTTAATTTAAGTAATACAGAGGTAAACCATTTCTCTCAAAAGAAATATGGGCTTCCAGATTGGATGGAGGACCTGACATTTTCCCTACTGTTGAGTGAATAGCCTACATGCTGATTGTTACAGGACTCCCAAGATAGAATTTGAAGTTTAATGGGATTCCAAAACTCGCTCATGTGAAAACAATCTTGAGGATAAAAGCTCTACTCACTTTAATCACTTTAATTGCTTCTTATAAACAAAAGGCACTGGCTTTTGTTTCATTTCTTAAGGGAAGACTGTTGGACAAAATACAGATTTTTAAAGGTAATAATTTAGGTTTCTTGGTAGGTGAAGGTTGCCTGAGCTAAAATCTTTTTTGACCGCAGTTTATCCTAATGTCTTGTGAGTGCTACTGACAGTTGAAATAAGCACCATTCAAATAGGAAATGTAATACATGTTTTCAACAACGGGTGGTAATTAAGCATTAAGTGGTAACATTCCCTCAATTCTCCTTGAATTCTACTACTAAAGACTACTACTACTTGGAGACTTTAAATGAACTCTGCTAAAAGGATATGCTTATATTTGGCCTTCAATGGTCAGATTAGTGATTACAGTAATCTGTGTCAGTCTGCAATTTTCTGAGTTCAGAAGTTTAACACTCTTGATAGCTTCTCAAGGCCCCAGTGTGCATCAGTGATCGTCTTGTCCCTTTGCAGGTTTGCTGCGTGACCACCTGGGTACCTATGACGTTGCGTTCTACCTGGCTGGAGTTCCTCCCCTTATTGGCGGCGCTATATTGTGTTTTATCCCATGGGTCCATGAACGGCAGAAGTTAAAAGAAAGAGCAAAAACTGTCGATGGAGAAACTACTGAGAAAATGCTGGAAAACGAAAGCACTTTTGTGTCAGACACTGCAGAAAAGCCAGTCAAATAAGTGGAATCTGGTTTATGACACTGTCTCTCCTCTACTAGCTTACCCTTCTCCAAAAGCTAGATCAGATTTCTAGGTTTGGCTGAAAATATCATGATACTAAAGAAGTTTTGAACTATTGCTCAGATTGCAAGAATCTTTTATACCATTGAACGCTTTTTTTGACAAGTCCTTGAGTTTGAGTTCAAGCCACGTTTTTAAGGTATTTGAAATTTTATAGCATTAGTGTGTACTTGCATAGTGAGATTCTGTGTGTGAAGAGAATATTTTTATAATTCCTCAGAACATATCTCTGGAAGCGTGAAAGTTTCTTCTGATTCATTGACCCGGGACTCCTCAATAATTTTATGGCCTATCCAAAGCAGGCAACACCACTGGGTGTTTATAGTCAAACATTTATATGACTGATTTAGTTTTTAAAGTTTCTTGTGCTGTTTTAAAATCTCTAAAAATTCTGTATCATGAATGTGAATATGCTACTTCTTGATTCCCTTAACTTTAACTTTTGCTGAAATCATTTTGTATTAGAAAGCTAAATTATTAAACAAAGCATATGTTTTATTTTCTCTTAATACTCCAGCATGCTCAGTTTGCTTAAACACTGACCCCTTCTTACATTGATTCATATTTCTCACAATATCATGGACAAAGGACATTAAGGATAAAATTTGTGCTGGGTGCAAGTTTTGAGTAGTCACAAGTTAAAATCGGAAAGCAAATATGTCTGGAAGTAAAGCTGCTGAATGATAGATTGTTGTAATGTCTTTTTCTACCAAGGCAGTACTATTAACATTGGTGTTTTTTTCAGCCAAACTTCAAAATAGTTTTGAAATCATACTGACAGCAGTACTTTGAAGCAGTATTGTGAATCTGACTAAACTTAAAATTCTTTTGTTCTATCTTTAAGTTCTTATTGTTTTTAATTGTTACACGACAGCTTTAAAGAATACATTTAAGTGCAATAATACTGAGTTCAACACAAATACACAGATGAGCTATTAAAATGACATTCAACAATTGAAAAGATTTTTGCACTAAGTGAACATGCAACTTTATAATGGGTCTTTACAGTTATGTTCAATTGCATGTAGGATACAGTGCCATGTTTTACTGAAACACAAAGAAATGCATTTCGATTACCCCATGACTTGCTTAGCATACTAAAATATTCGTGTTACTTAGTCCTAAGAATCACATAATGTTTGGCAAGCACATATTTTTGAAACACCTTTCTCTGAAAAAATATTTGAAAAAATACCTTGCTTGGGATGAGAAGGACACTGTGCTTTTCAGTTTATCATAAAACATTTCCAAATGCATTGTTTAATTGTGGATATTGAATCAGCAGTTAGTGGAATATTTAAACATGCTTTACTTCAGATCCATTCAACCCCAACAATTTTTGTTTTCATGTTAGCAAAGGACAAACTAAACATGATTTTAAGACTAAACGCACATTTTAGTGTGTTTTCTTAATTAGCAACAATACCTATTCCTTACATAAGTTAGAGGGTGTATTGTTTTAAAATTAGAACCTTTCATGTCTCTATTTTTGTAATTTTTCCTTCCTCCAGAATTGTATAAAATTTATCAAAAAGCCCATGTGCATCTGTAATATAAAACACTGTTAGCAATACTATTTCTTCAAAAGTTTACGTACATTAATTTTCAAAAATCCTTTCAACATAATGCAGGCATCTATGACCTCATACCTTGCTTAAATTGCAGAATTTCAGTCACTGTCCCATGTGAGTGAGGCTTAAAAGAACTGAAATGATAATGAGGTGCATGAGAGTTTGGGGGCTTTTTGGGGGGTGGCATTTGGAAAAAACCTTAAGCACAGAAATCTCTTTGTTTTACCAGGACTTGTTCTTTTAAATGTCATAAGTATTTCTGAAAAAAAAATCCTTAAAATAGTAGTATTGTTAATTAAAATGACTACAAAATGCTGACTTCATTGCTGAAATGACACAGCCTACACTGTTCTTGTTTGGCGAATTTCTGTAGAATGTGTTATTCAGTATTCTATCTGGGCGATGCAAAAGATGTTGTGTTTGATGAAAGCATTTTTTATTTCATATTGCTTTGTTATACAAAAAAAAAAGATATTTATCACAGTTATTTTCATGTGTTTTAGCTCTGAGTTTTGAGCCAAAAAAAAAGCTGCATTTTAGCAGTAATGCAATTTGAAATTGTTGTTATCAACCACCTTGACCTTGTGGCGTCTTCTTGACCTGGTGCTCTATAATATCTGTGTGAATGATCTGGGATAGAATATATAAAATAATTGCTGTTAAGTTTTGATGAATAATACAGAAGTAGTGTAACAGTAGTAAGAACTAGTTCTTGCTGAACCTTTTTAAAATGTTTAGAAAATGCAGATTCTTACATTGGAGTGGCTAATGTAAGTTAATGTTTACTAGATAAGACACCTTATCATAAGTATGGAGGGGACAATGGAGTCATGTTGTCAAGAACAGCTAGTTGAGCCTGGGATGTTACAAGGAGAGTGATGCAGAGTGTTAGGAGTAAGGAACTCTGATAATGTTATTGGAATAACAAATCTCTTTCACATGTCACTGCTTGTTTTACAACAGTAAAATTGGTAAAACTGCAGAAAAAAACCCTCACAATTTCAGAACAGCTAGAAAACAAGTTATTTAAGAGATGAATCTGTTAGCATCAGTTCTGTTGGCTTCCAATAGGAAAATCTCTTCATTGGTCATAATAAGACTGTGCCCTAAAGTTAGATGAATTTAAAATGTTCAAATTGTTGGTATTAGTGGAACTGATCAGCTACTGAGGAGACTTTTACTGGCTTTTATATGCCCTGAAGTTTCTTTTCAGAAACAAAAAAGCCAATATAATAATATTTAGTCAACTTATACAAAAATAGAATTTTCTCTTATGCAGTGCTTATTCTGAAAACTGAACCGGAAGAGCACCAGACATTCAATTTTATTTTGGTTGAGTAAATGTAAATAAATGTCATAATTTTAGATGGGGAAACCCATTTGTATCAAGTGTACTAAACTCATATTTTGATTATCTAATTTATGCCAATTTTAGTCTTGTTGGAAATCGATTCTAAAATCAAAAACTAGTTCAAAAAGTAAAACCCTTAAAATAGAGATCCAAGGAAATTCTCTTTTGAACTGTTCATTAAGTGCTTTTCATATGCATTGCTCCTCCATCCTGTAAACAGAATAATTGTCCTCCTCCTTTTTTTTTCCCCCCTATTACATATCTTTAGGGTAAGTTTCAGAAGAAAATGAGTAGAAAATGGTTAATTTAAAATGTCCTTTTGATGAAATTTATGGTCCTACTCTTTGTGCTGTAATTTAAGCAAAGGCATCTTTCTCCTTTGGCTCCTCATATGTGTAATGCCTGGGCATACACGTCCCCAAGCTCCCTTCAGAGACACTGGATTTTTTAAAAGCTGATTAAATAGCCTACCATGCCATGTTGAATAGAGATTGTACTTTTTCAGCCTTGCTTTCTCAAACCTCCTCCCTGCATTTACCCTTTGAATGCCCCTAGCCCAGGAGGGTGGTTTTTCATGAGGTGCGAGGCTGAAGTTGAACCCTGTTTTCACGCGTGCTGGGTGAATACTCGGGTCCCACCGGAGCAGGACACGACCACCCCGAAGCCAAGCGCCTTGTTCAGTTACTTGCACGAGGCAAGATGTGCCAAAGGGACAGGAGCCGCTTCCCAGCAGCCCCAAACGATGTGTCTTGGGATGCCGCCATCGCTGGGGTTATCCTTAGGGATCCGTCCCTGGGAGCCTGCGTGGAGCGGCCCAGCCGTCCTTGGGAGCGGAGAGCGGATCCCGCGCTGGAGAGCTGCGGTCCAGAGTGGCGTGTTCCTGGAGCTGGCTGCAAGGCACCTTCATTCTCCGATTGCAACTGACCCTCCGGTGTGACCAGGCTGTGCATGTGCGTGTGTGTGTGGGACCTGCAGTGCATCTTCACAAGGGCATCCAGGCGCTGCGCATTTACTAGAGAAGCTGCAGCACTGGCATGTGGGGGAGAGATTAATAGTTGAGGAAAAAAGTAACAATTTCCATCCATACGTTTCATTTTTGACAAATGGCATCATTAAAATACCAGACAGCAAGTGGGGTTCCTATTAATGTAACCTTTGGCATATTTTTAATATGCCTTTTGGTCTTACATATTGTCAAGATTTTTAATATTTCAGAACTGTGTATGTTAATTAGACTGATATTTTATACTAAAATGTGCGCCAGTATTGATGACACTGACACATTTAAAGTATCTTTATGGACATCACACTTTGTATGTTGTTTTTGATATTAAAGGGATATACATTTTGCTAGCCTTAACTGCATTCTTTAAAATTCTGCTTTCTTACAAGAAATGAATGTGTACAACTATTCATGGTGCTAAAGCAACTGTGATCCCTCAAATTATGCAGAATAAAGATGTAGTGCCCTATTTGGTATCACATGTATCATTTTTAGGTCTTGTTCTCTTGTTAAACTTGTGGTTTTTTGGAATTGTGTTATGATGTAGTATCCAAGAGTCACATAAAAGCCCTTACACTGTTTATTACAACTGTATTTGAACTAGAACATCTCTATTACATTAACCCCAAAGCTGATGCCTGGTGTAATGTTTTTTGTTCCAATTGTACTGAGTGTTCATTTTATACAATAGTTTTTATAAGCCAAACAACTGATTTCCAGAGTTAAATTTGGCAGAAGCTTGTAAATATCTACTATATTTTCCCTTCTGTGGTTTATTAAGATTGCTTTAAAATATATCTGCCTCCTGTAGAACAGCTGCATTCACAAAAGGCAGAAATAAAAAGGAGGGAGAAAGGGAACCAATGGTAGAATAAACCTCACTGCTCTTTTAAAAGAAATGAGCGTGTTGTGCTGAACAAACCGCCAGTGTAATTTGGCAGAACTTTGATCAGGGCCTGCCCTTTACTTCACTTTGATTTTACCCTGGCACTTTGAACTGTGAAACGTTTCCTCATTGACAACTTCAGTAAATCACCTTTAATTCACCTTTCCTTTTGTAGTAGGGCCAACTTAATAAACATACTTGATGGGAGTGTTCTTTCTATTAATCCTGCTGTTAACTGGACTGTTGATATTTTAAAGTAGAAATTGAAAAAAGTGCCTGAAACAGCTACACAAACCTGAGGGGTATTGCCTTTTGTACAGTCCTGGAGTAGAGAACCTCACTGCAAGAGAGAAATACTAAAGTTGAGGGGAGGATTGCTCTCCAAATGTATACTTTTCAATGTTACTTGTATAGTAGAGTTTATCATGAAAGTTAATTAAAAATCCCAAATGCCACCCTCTGTGAATATGGTTTAAATTGCACATGATTTTCTGAAAAGAAATCCCTTAATCTGTGGTTTGTTTGTTTTTTTTTTTTAGTCACTATGTCAGGGAGCAGCACCTCAGTGCTGAACAGTGACGATCATATGAAACTATTACAGGACATTTTTTAAAAAGCTTGTGAACTCCTTGGCAAGAAGAGTGTTTCTTGAGGCCTACCGCAAAACCTACTTTAACTCTGTTAAAGTGTTGATCAGCGTGGACTGCACATACTCTTCTTTTTTAATGGCCGTTTTAAGATGTTAGCGTGTGCATCACTGAGGTCTTGCAACCCTTGCATTTGATCAATGGATAAATGTCAATCAGAAGTTTGAGGAACAGCTCAGTTTTACATAGCAAAATAGGGGGTGTCGCCCCTTCATCTCACTGAAGTATTCATAACTGAAGGAGCTGAACATACAAGATTTTAAACTAGGCAGGTTGATCATCCTGAGAAAGAGCTTTTATGTGTTCTGAAACACACTAAAAACAACCTGTGTGTGTGGTGGACCCCGACACAACGCAAGCGTAACCAGCGTTGAGGCAGTTGGCAACAGTCCAGGAGCAGAAAAAGGTACTTGCATGGCTCCATAGGTACACTTAAAATTGTCTCCTAAAGATAAGGGAAATAGTACAGCATAGGGCTGTAACTGTTTGCTTTGTGCAAGCCTATGTATTAATCACCACATAAAATAATTTCTTTAAATCAAATGTTAACTACTCGTAAAAAGAAAGCTAGGGGTTACGGATCCATCATCTATTAGAGGTTGATAGATATTGCTGTATAGTATCCTTGGAAAGGTTATATTTTTTCTCAGGTGCTAGTGTAGCCATTATAGGATGCAGTTACAGATGTGTTTAGAGTTAGTTGTAAGTCGAAAAATTGCCACAAAGTCAGCAAAAGTGGCCCCTGGAAACCTGTTGAGAAAAAAAAAAAAAAAAGAAGTCGGGGGAGGAAGGAGGACTCAGGACATTAGCGGTCAGCTGCTGGGAGCAGGGAAGAGCTGCCGCACGGAGCAGTCAGCGGGGTAACGGCCATGCGAGGTGC